>JAYDZE010576711.1:0-11456 GCA_034509125.1 Monilaria moniliformis
ATTCATGTACAAAACCAGCATTGGGTGAAAATTCGTGGCGCAATTACCCTTTCTTGAAAATTTAAATGCAAGTGCGACGTGGAATATTCTTTGATAAAGACAATGAGAGAGAAAATAGTATATTATGAATGGAAAGTTTGGATTACGTACCTCTACGGAGAGGTCTAGCTCGGTAATGGCCTCCCGAACCCTTCTGCAGAACGGGCATGCCTCTGTTGACAATTCCTACAAGCTTCAGTTAATCCGAAGTTAAAGGAATAATCGGTTGGTGCAAATATCATAGAGTCTACGAGATAGGCTTTACTATACAAGAACTTAAACAAGGAAATGAAACCAAAGCAAAAAAAAAACGAGAAAGTAAGGGGAAATTGAAGATACCAAATTCGTATAGTTGGAGAGGCAGTGGAGGATCTGCTCTTTGTTCGTTGTTTTCACCATTGGATAGTGATCGAGAACCCCACGGAAACCTTGCTAGAGTAGATAACGAAGATGTAGCCTCCTATTACAAGGGAAGAAATTTATTGAAACACATAAATAACATCTTACTAACTACCCAAGAAAGTCGAACCCCAAAAAAGTTTGGTGATGCGGAAACAAACTAATAAGCTAAATTTCCATGAAAATTGGTCCGGTCTTTCTTACTAAGCTCATTGTATGAAGAATAAGTTCACAAAACTCCTAGAAGTCGTGTTTTCCGATTCTTTTTTCCCCCTCTTTCTCTTGTGTTTTATTATTAGAAGATTTTTGTTGTATAAACTTACACCCATTTTTTTTAAGTTTTCTGGGTATGAAAGAACTAATTTCTTCTCAAATTACGGGTAGAGTGGGTTATCGTGAAAATTTCAGTTATTGGAACATTGCACTGAACGTATAAAGTTCATAAGAGAACAATTACAACCAAAACAACAAGAACATTCCGACATGATTGTACATCAGTTAGAAACACCTGAAATACTATGATGAAACAATTCAACTACACACATATCTTATGAAATCAATGCAAACAAAAGAGACGGAGCTCCAAATTATATTCCTTTATACATAAATATAAGGTTCCCAAAACACAAAATTTGTCTATCAATCATATAACAGAATGAAAAGCTCGAGATACCTCTAGTAGATAGTTCCGCTCTGCAGACGGATCCCCTGCCTGCCAGACAAGCAGGCTGTAAGCAAGTCGAATCAAACTAAACATACAGCTATTCAAACATGTTTATAATTATATACTATAATTTGTATTTGAGTTCGTCTGATTATACATTGAATCGAGCTTGAACGAGCTTTAATTGAGCTAAACTTCATGTAGCTTAACATTTTTATGCTTGACTAGAGCTGTGAATTTTATCAAACACAAAACTACGCCCAATTTTATCTGATATGCTTATCGAATCGAGCTCAAACAAGCTTTGGACTAACAATAAATATCAAATACTATCAAATATCAAATTATTTAGTTTACTTTTCAGGTTTAGCAACAGATAATAATCAAAACAAGAAATAGTGTAATCAGCAGCATAAACCCTAAACCTTAAAATTCAATTAGTGCCCAAATTTCCCAAACAAACAACCAATTTCTATCAATTAAATCATAATTACTTACAGAGAAGAGCTTAAGCAAGGGGCAGAGAAAAGACAATAAGCTAGTTGAGGAGCCGCCGCCCCCATTGTCGAGAGCTCCTTTTTCTTGAGAAATTTGAGCTCCCTCTTCTTGATTGGAGGAATTTATTACACGGAATCTGTTTCTATTGCAAGAAACGACATTCTTGTGATAATTTCCGCGAGAAATTGCGACCTTGAATTCGATGAGGATTGAAGGTGGGAATTGAGCTCTAGCAAAAGGGTTTGTGCTTTTGTTGGAGTTTATGTGAAATTTTCCACCGATTGGAGATGGGTTTGGGGAAGAAATTGGTGAGGAATGCATTTGAAGATATGTGGTGGTTATGGCCGTTGCTGTTCAGTCGTGATACTGTTGTACTACTGGCACTGCTAAACCATTTGTGTGTGTGGATGTGTGTGTGTTTTCTTTTTTCTTTTTCCTTTTTCCTTTTTTCTTATTGCTTTTTTCTTTTTTTCTTTTTTCTTTTTTCTTTTTTCTTTTTTCTTTTTTCTTTTTTTCACTAGCTAAATTATTTGATAAATATTTATTTAGTGGTGGATTCTTGAGGGAAGGAACCTGACATGACTTAGATAATTAGAAAATGAGAACCACTTAAATAAATATTAGTTAATTTGTACTTAATTAACTACTATTTAAGTAATATTGTTTTGTCTTAAACAATTTATATCATTTTTATGATAATTGTTATTTTTATTCATCTATACATAAAGTTTTCACAAGACTTAGCTAAGTTTATAAATGCGATAACTGGTTTCTTGTGAAAGTTCATGACGGGATAGCTTACGTAAGTTTTTTCTTTATACCAATTATCTTTATTGTTTATCCCTATGAAAATTTGTGGGAATATGACATTTTTAGGTGATAATTGTGAAAGCATTTATTTATTTAGAATTGTGAAATAAATATTTTATGATCTCAATTTATTTTGATACTCTATATTTCTATTTTCCATAAAATGGAAATGCACAATTTGCTAATTCACAAGTGAAAGCAAAAAATTGAAGATGATAAAAATTTCATAGCATTTCATTGTATGAATGATAAGAACAAAAGTACATTTTGTAATATTTAAAAATGCTAGCCAAAAATATGAAATGGATAGCATTTCAAGAAAATTAGAAATGCTATGCCAATGGATCATTTATAGAAAAAGAAATTCACTAAATTATTATTGAAAAAGTTTGTAACTCTTCCACGAAATAACGATCTCGTGAGCTCCTCCAATTGGTGCCAACGCCATGATAGTAATGCCAATTAGCATTGAAATCTGAAATTGAAAATATAAATATTATAATTTGCTAAAAAAAGTTGATATTTTTAAAGCTCAAAAATATTTAATTAATATTGTGTACTCACCCAACATAAAATCCAGTGGAAGCTCCATGCTTTAGGTTTTTGGGTTTTAAGCCATACAGCACAAGGCATCTATAAATTGAAACAATATATAAATTATTAAATGAAATAAATATATGCAGATATCTTTTTTTTTTTAAGTTTCACAATTTATTCAATTTAATTTAGTAAATGATAAACATAATATAATATGATTACTTACAATATAAGATGTGCTTGCAAATGCTAGCCCCCCAAAAAATCCCAATAATCCTCCAAAAAATGGAAGGAGCAGTGCCATAAATGCGGTGAACACTGCATCAAATTAAAGAACATAAATTAAAGATTTATAACATAATAATAAATAATGTTAAAATTTATAATAGTTTATACGTTTTCCTATTTCCTAATTGATTTTTAAATATTCACAAAAGTCTATGTGAGAATGTCTTATGAAGATAAATATATGTATCATGACGAGACGATCTCACACGAAATTTTTCATTTTATATTTAGTTTTGTAAAGCCTAAATAATTTCAAATTAATTATGAAGATAAATCATAATAAAGTAAGTATAGGAAATTTACCAACAAATGCACTGCGTGCGGCAAGGCGAAGGGGTCTTCCAGGAGTGAAATGCCACTTTGTGACTAATGTAGATTCAATTTTGTCAAAAATAGGCATAGCAAACACCTAAAGGAAAATAAAATCAAGAATTTCAATCAATTCAACATTTTATATATAATAATTCATGGTTTTTGGGCAAGTCTATAATATTATTGGATTTAAAATAATAGATATTTTTTACTTAAGCAATTGTAATATTTTGGATTTAGCTTGTAATCTTCCTTTATTTCGTAATTCCTAGATATTGGTCGAGCATATCTATAAGCTCCTTTCTAAGTTTTCTATGGTTCAGATCGTAAAAAGAGAGTCGAACCGATAGAGTCTATAGATAACTGTTAAATTTATCATTAGATGATATCAAGAAAATTAATAAGAAAACCCTTTTCCCTCTACGCCCCACGCTTCTTCGCGATTCTTCTCTACCTTTACCTCTTGTTCTCGGGTCCGAAGATACTCGAAATCTTCCCTATCCCCTCAAAACTCATAACACTAGCACGTTTAAGTATTAATCAAGTTACCTGATAGCTTCCAATCACATGAATGAAGACCATGAAATTAGCTGCACTAATGAGCCAATTTGGGTGCTCCAAGGAAAGAAGCACATCATCTTCGACTAGATTTCCGAACGCCCAAAACCCTGATATTGCGACGGGAAAATAGCATAGCGCCACGATAAGGTAAGCCACGGTGACGCCCTTAGTCATTGGCTTCTTCGACGGGCTCCCGAGCGACGAAGGGATCGTCGCCTGAATTTCCAACGCCACGCTGTGGCCGGCGAAGGCGAAGGCGAGCACTCCTAAGCTGCTGAAGATGTCGAAAATGATCCTGACCGTCGTGGTTGATCGGAAACCGTAGTCGACTACGCGGTGCTCGGTGAAGCCTTTCCATAGAGATGCACCGGTGGCTATGAAGGAGTAACTACGCAAATATGAAAAAATCAACCCTATCATGATCAATCATTAACGCAAGAATTAAAATTTAAAATATATTATAAAGAATATGAAATTGGAAGGAGGTTTTCACCTGATTGACATGACGGCTGCAAGAAGAGAGACGATCTTCAAGGAATTGAAGTTGGGAGATTGAGAAAGTACCAATTGAATGGCAGCAAACATCAAGATGTAATAAGTCTTTCTAAAGTCGGCTTGTGGCGTGATGAGAGCTAAGCTCTTTTGCAGCGATTTCCCCCCGGTGACCATGTATACGATGTCGGATCCAACTTGGACTATCAGTTGTTGCGGCATTACCAGCCAGAACCCTAGGTAATCTCCGAAGGCGTGTTGCCCGAGCTCGGTGAACCGGTCGAACCGTTTACCCGACTCCGACTCGTGGAGTTGAATTAGGAGCCAGACCGTGTACCACGTTACCAACCATGCAACAAGTATAGCTAGGACCCCGGGAATCCTGTGCCAAGAAATCAGGGCATTCGATAATGTCAGTGCAGCTCGAAATCCATGGATCCATATATTCAGTCGTAAACTTACCAGCCGAGACGAGCCAAGACAAGCGGCAAGCCCAGCACGCCGGCGCCAACCATAGCTGTGACGCAATGGAAAGCGGAATACCACCATTTGGCTTTACGAGATGCTGTTATAGGCAACCAACTATTCAACTCCGCCTCCGTATTTGGCCTCGGTTCAGCCTGCAACCAAATTCAACAGTATAGTATTTCATCAACAACTAGACATACGATGTATATACGTACAAAAACAACAACATGTACGTACCATGATGATGTAGTGCTTGTCTCCAATTCTTGGTTCGAAAATAGAGTGGTGTGTGGAGTTGAGTGAGATGAAAATGACAGACATATATATACGTAGAGACTGAAAATCAGATGTTTTTGGTCGTATCGTAGATCCTGATTTAGTGAAACCCTATATTGAATCAGTCCTAAAATCTGATGATCCTCCAAAATTAATAAATATTCACGTTTGAGAAAATTATGGGATTTATGTTGCAATATTGGACAATAATTCTTCCGATTATTTGAGAAGGTTGGTCTGCACTATAACAGAAAGAAATGATGAAATGTCAAATGTCTAAATCTCTTTGATAGGTAGATGGATTACAATTATATATATATATATATGTATATGTTAATCCACTATTTATTTTGCAGTTCTGCTAGCACCAAAATCAGCAACGGATGTAGCACCTGGGGTGCTCGACAAGTGCTCGATAATTCTGTTTTACTGAACATTGTTGCCGAGTTATATTAAATTAATTATATAAACAATCCTAATCCCTAACATAGGATGTTGTGATTTTTTTTTTAATAAAAAATTCCTTGGTTAGGAGCTTAGTTTGTGACGGAATTATTTAATAATTTCTGGGCATTGAAATATTCTTCTCCCTAGTTGAAACGTCATAAATTATGGAAGCATTGCTTGTAGGCCCTACCCAATCGGCGCAAGATATAATATCTGCCTTAAACTCCACTAACTTATACCCATCAGCTCCAGTAGAGTGTTACATTGCGCCACTCTATTCGCTCTTTCTTATCACTCTCTATCTTTACTCAGCTAACGCTCTCGCTCTCTCTCATATCTGCTTGCAGTTCCAGCAAAAGCTGCAAAACTATGGATCTGTGGTGTGTGCATGCGAAGAGCAGTGGCTTTCTGCTGAGGAATTCGTTCTCGGAGAAACCGGTTTGCTGGAATTCAAAGAATTATTCGATGAATTCGGAGCTCCGTTCATCAAAGGTAGAATTTGCGCCGAGCAATTGTAGGCGCCGATCGGTTTCAGCTGGAGTTATGGCGAAAATGAGCTCCGGAAATTCCAGTGACAAGAATTCGAATTCCTCCTCTTCTGATTCTGGTAAATTTTCATTCTTAATTATTTATTTGATTAGAGATAAATTTTTTTAATGCTGATGCTAGAAGGTGTTGGATCAATTGACTAGCTGAATTTTAAGCGGATGATAAGCTGTTGCTCCTATAAAGTTATTTCAGTAGAGAAATTTGGTGATCATTGTGTTTTTTTCTTCGTCTTGTGTGTGATGCTATGTGTTGTAAGAGATTTTAATCTGGCTTCTGTGTTTGTTGGTAGCCTATAGTAGTAGGGGCGGATGCATAAATATATTTTACGAGAGCTAAAATTGATAATTTCTACTACTAAGGGTGCTAAAAAAAAAACAAAAACAAACCAAAAAAAAACAAAAGATGCATAATATAAGGTAAAAAAGAAATAAATTAAGTTAAAATTTGTTTGAGGGTGCTAGTGCACTCCTAGCAGGCTAGCACCCTTTGTGTCCCACACTGAGTAGAGCAGGGGCGGAGCCAGAAATATAGCATGGAGGGAGATGAAGTAAAAAAAAATCGATTACAGGAGTGCTGAAGTTGAAGATTTTGAAAAGAAATATACATTGTAAGGGTATGTTTGACAGGATAGATTAGGCCAAGATTAGATTATTAATTATAACTATGTTTAGTTATAATTAATAATCTAATATTGGCCTAATATATTCTATCAAACATACCCTAATAGTCAGTTTTCATGTGGAGCAGGCTTAGATATCGGGTGATTCGACCCGAAAATCATGGATAGCGAGTAGTCCAATACCCGGACCCGACTGAAATGGGTATACGGTGATTTTATTTTCTGTTTTCATTTTTCCACTTAGAAAAAACTTACTTTCATTTCACCACCAACCGCTTCTCACACCTCCCACGCGCCGCCGTCCCAGTCGGCCGAGCTTCCGGCAGCGGCGTTGAGGCCTCGTTGTATGAATACCAAAATTTATCTTTTGTTTGCGTATAAGCATGATTTTATTAGCTGCAGTTTTGATTGATAAAGCGAAAGCCATAAATCGTTGCTGAACCCGATTTTCCCCAGTAATAGCATCCTATGTTTAGTTGATTTTCATTCTGTGCTGGCGATCTCTTATTTAAATAGAATTGGCCATTCACCTGGAACTCGTCGTGTTCCTATTATTGCCGGGGAAAAACCTGGGCCGAAATATCTTCAAATATCTCCAGTGATTTGAAGTTGCCAAATCCTCAAAGAAGCTTGAATCTTGTTTCAAGAATTTCCATTTTTTTTATATTGATTTAGGAAATTTTCTTTTAGCTTTCTTTTGTTGCGAAGGCTGTTTAAGTTTAACCCTGCATTTTGTTATAATGTTTACTGTATGTACATCCTTTTCTGTGTTAGGTATTGTATATCATTGGATGCATTCTTGCAGATGCTGCTGAATGAATTTCTTCTGATATTATAGCGAGCTGTCAGTTCTCGCTCAACATGTCATTTCCTCGGCTTTCTAGAGGAACACATTTTTTGTCTTATGCTAAGGCCTCTGTTTGTCAGGCTCCTTTCTTATCCAGGTAATTTAACATGCCGAATTGTTGCTCTGAAAGTTCAGGGCTTGTTTTGTCTGATGATTCTGCAGTATCTGGTATAAAAAAAAGTATAGTTGTTAAAATTTATTGTATAACTAACTGGTCTGTCATCAATATTTTCCAATCAAGGCACCTTGATGCTGTGGGCTCAAGATACAGTTCTTATATTGGAGCAAGTAATAACATTGTCTATAGGACATCATTTGGACTTAAGAAGCATGGATACAATTTGAGAATTTACGGTGCAGACAAGTCCCATCCTATTAATCTTGGCCGGCAAGATTCTACTCATGTTGCTACAGAGAGGAAATCCAAGAAGATGCTTTTTTACCTGACCGGATTGGTCTTTGCTATGGTAGGATGTAGTTATGCTGCGGTTCCTCTATATAGGAGATTTTGTCAAGCTACCGGTTATGGAGGCACTGTTCAGCGTCGAGAGGTGGGTTTTCCTGATTTCATCAGTGGATGCACTTTTGTTTATATATTTACCTATGTGAAATCTATTGGTGTTTTGCAGAGTGTCGAAGAAAAGATTGTGCGCCATACGAAGGATGGCACTGTCACATCCAGGTTTGGATTTAATAGCTTAAAGATGGCGATCTTTATTATTGCTTTTTCAGGGGAAAAAAACAATTCACAAAAATTCTTGAAAACTTTTGCTTGTAAATCAAGATAGTTATTTTTCAACTTGTGTTTTTTTTGAATGACCTATCGTTTTTGCTTGCAGAGAGATTGTCGTGCAGTTCAATGCTGATGTGGCTGATGGAATGCCATGGAAGTTTGTTCCAACACAGAGAGAGGTGCTTATTAATATTAATGTTTTTTATGTTCCCATGATCATATGTTTGCCAATTTCATATCTGCAGGTTATGTGCAAACAAATTTTGTGGAGAACTTGAATGTTTCTTACTCATTTATCATAATTCTTTTCTTTCTAACTTACAGGTGAGGGTAAAGCCAGGGGAGAGCGCCCTTGCATTTTATACCGCTGAAAATAGAAGTGCAACTCCAATAACTGGTGTATCTACCTATAATGTTACTCCAATGAAGGTACATATGTAGTGTTGAAGCTTAAGTTCTTCGGTTGCATCTCTTTGTTCAGAGCTGCTATGCTAGCAATTATAGTCTTTACATTCTTACTTTCTTTTGCTTCTTCTTCCCCTGTAACAATTAGAAAATGTTTTGGTTTTAATTATAGATCATGTGATTGTGGTAGGAACAAGAAAGTGCATATGATATGTTCTAGTCCTAAATCAGTTAAACTCCCAAAAAAGGCAGTTCTGTCGCAGTTTCAGAACCTCAATCTTTATTGACATTAAGAAACCTATATGAAGAGTATTGGAATTTATAATCACAAATCTTCGTAATAGATTACCTTTGTATCTTGCTTGACCTGACCCATAGTAATTGATGTGGAGGTTTAAATTTTATTTGTATGTTGGTAATAATATACTTGCTTAAATCTGATGGTATCATTTGATTAATCTGGATTCAGAGTTTGTCATAACCCAAAGAAAGCGGACTTATGTTGAAGTTTGAGTCTGTACTCTGTGTCATATTACGATGGACTCATCTTTTCAAGAAGAGAATTTACAATGAGAACATAAATTCTGTAGTGCAAAACGTTGGTGAAAGCAGCACGTTATGTTTCAATGTTTCAGCTGTAGGTAAATGAATGAGTTAAATGAGTAAGAGAAATCTCAAGTATTTGTTTGGACAAATATGAAACGTGAGGAAATTTGAACTTCAAGAGTCATCTGTGAAGAAAGTAACTCTGTTTCTAAAATATTGTTTATATTCATCCCCATCGTGATGTCACGTGAAATGATTCCAAAAATGTGAGTATACTTAATATGTTGGAAAATTGTCATAATTGCTCACTGGTTCTGTTGGTTTCTTTTCTTTATCTTTGTTCTTTTAGGTGCTATGAAGGTTATCATTCATTTCTTGGTTTTGCATCCTTTGCCAAAACTAATGTTAACACCTCATGAAACTTCCAGGCTGCGGTTTACTTCAATAAAATACAGTGTTTCTGCTTTGAAGAGCAACGGCTTCTCCCTGGGGAACAGATTGACATGCCCGTAAGTGGTGCCGTATTCTATTCCTTATGCCAGTGGTTTTCTGCAACCGTACTAACATACATAACCATGACTCGTCTAGGTGTTCTTTTACATAGACCCCGAGTTCGAAACAGATCCAAAGATGGATGGTATCAACAACTTGATTCTGTCCTACACTTTTTTCAAGGTGACCGAGGACAAGTAGTGCTGCTCGTTCGTTGTTGTTGATGTGATCACAAGGTGATCTCAGACGGTGATTATTTCATAGGCTCTCTCTGGGTCCTCAAAAGAGCTGCTTTATAACTGCAGGTCAATAACAGAGAAAGGAACCTTCAATATATCTATCTAAAGCTCTTGCACTTTTTTTTTTTTTTTTTTTTTGAAGAAGAAGAAGAAAAGTCCATCGAAGGATATCTGAAGCAGATTCTTTTTCTTATTATGTAGAGCAATTTGAGTTTCTATAATGTGGTAACTGGTGATCTGACATGGATGAATTTTTGTATCATATTTATTACAATTACCAATATAAAGAATTTGATGCAATTTTTATCGATGATATTACAGCATCACATTGTGCCAATGTGGTTTTATGGTTCTTTAATGGATGGGTCATGGATATTTCACATTCTGCCAATGTGGTTTCATGGTTCTTTAATAGGTCACGACTTTTTAACTTTCTGCAGAAACGGCATGAATGGTACATTTTTTTTATTTTGTGAATTGCTATCATGTCAACAATTTTAAAGAATTTTTATCTAGGTCAATTCAAAATAGTAAACGGCCCTCAGATTCGACCTATGATTAGTTAGAAAATTGCAAAATATATAAATTTCATATACGAAACACATAAAGGAGACAACTAAAATTTCACAATTTAAGATAACTAGGTTGGATGAACTGCACCAGTAAATAAACTGATCAAATCAAGTAATCAACATAAATGTGAACATTTCATATTTTCCAAGTCTTCTGATACAAAATTTTCAACAAGTAAAATAAAAATAGTACTATAGGATATAGCAAAAGCCCTATACTAGTGTTTCATATGAGTTTTTATTAGCCCTTCTTAACAAACTACTTTCCGCTCATAAAATGTTTCCACAAGTAACCCAATGGCCACTCTATCTCTGGATGCAGCCGCACTCACTACTCACTATGCCATCGTTGCGCAACTTCAAGGATGATATGATACACCACCATTTTCTGACACAATACTCCTGTGCATGGATTACACATTGCCTTTTCAAATTAGACTCCAATATGTTTAATATTAGATAGATTTATCCATATGAAGAGAACATACCTGCAGACTTTGGACGGTTTCCAGATAAAGGAAAATATCATTCACACTTAATTGAACGATATATGTGGCGCACAAAGAACAAAGAAGCACGGAAACCGACAGCTCCAAGCATTAGGAAGAAAGCATAGCATATGCAGGCCATGTACCCAAAGAAAAATGAGGTCTGCATGAAGCC
>JAYDZE010576722.1:0-11456 GCA_034509125.1 Monilaria moniliformis
TATATATATATATATATAGAGAGAGAGAGAGAGAGAGAGAGAGAGAGAGAGAGAGAGAGAGAGAGAGAGAGAGAGTTTGTTGGATTGGGGGTTTTGAGGGGTTTGAGAAATGGGGTGGAAGTTTCGGTATATAAAGGGGGTGGAGCGGTGGGAGAGGGGGGGGAGCAGAGTAAAACTGAGAAAGAGAAGAAATGGGCTACTGTTACATTACATGAGTAAACGGGTGGGGCCCGTTTAGACAGGTCCGGACACAAGGTTTTTAGGGTCTGGTCTGGTCTGCTTCGTGCAAAACCATCTGCGCCTTTTGACCGATTTGACCTCTACTAATCAAACAGCCCTTTTCATTGATCAACTTTTTTAAATATAAAAATATTTTGTATGTTGATTTTTTTCTCTTCTCTTTACGTAAGTTTAACTCTGATACATGCCACTGGAATTTACATGTCATTTTATTACATGTCATTTTGTAGAGATTGCTGGGTAAAAGTAGTTTAATTATATGAGTGGCTAGAATCAATTAATGTCTGAAAACCTGTCTCATTTAAAATTCTGAAATGAGATATATAATTAAGAGATGTGTGGAGAAAATATACGTAGGCAAAAAAAGAAAGAAAGTTATATATTATATTTTATAAAAATATGAGTTTATTATGTCATTTTGATAAAAATGATTAATTATTCCTTCTTTTGGCTCAAATACAATCTCTTGTAGTCTACAAAAGCGCTTCACGCGGCCTCTGTTTTTTGCAGAGAAAATTATGACAGTTCTACAGAAACTGTCAAATGTTGTTCTTAAGCTCATGATGGTGCCTACAAAGACTACGATGATGGGTCAAGATGGCTTGTTTGAGCCCTCAAACGATCTCATTTGATCTGGGGCATCTAATGCTATATCTTCGTCTTCGAATGAACTTCGCGCAGATATCTTTTGCGACTCAATTGAATTTCTGTAAAGAAAATTATGATAGTTCAACTAAAAACTGTCAAATGTTGTTTCGAAGCTCACAATCGTGCCCACTGTGACCACGATGGTCTGTTTGAGCCTTGAAACAATATCTTTCACTTCTGGGGAGAAAGTTACGATAGTTCTACGAAAACTGTCAAATGTTGTTATTAAACTCATGATGGTGAGTTATGATGGTGTCGTGCCCACCGTGACCAAGATAGTGGGTCACGCTGGTTTGTTTGAGCCCTCAAAGGATTTTCTTTGCTTTTGTGGGCCTCTAATACAATTTCTTTGTATTCATGTAGAGAAAGTTATGACATTTCTACGAAAATTGTAAGATGCTGTTCTTAAACTCACGATGGTGAGTTGGTATGGTGCCCACAGTGACCACGATGATGGGTTACAATGGTCTAGTTGAGCCATCAAACGATCTTCTTTTCTTCTAGAAAGCTTCTAATACGATCTCATCGTCTTCGAATGAGCTTCACGCGGACATCTTATAAGCCTCAATCATACTTCTGTAGAGAAAGTTCAACGAAAAATTGTTTGAGATTGTTCTTAAGCTCACGATCGTGCCCACCGTGACTGCGATAGTGGGTCACAATGGTCTGTTTGAGCCCTCAAACAA
This sequence comes from Monilaria moniliformis, assembly GCA_034509125.1. Lineage (NCBI taxonomy): Eukaryota > Viridiplantae > Streptophyta > Magnoliopsida > Caryophyllales > Aizoaceae > Monilaria > Monilaria moniliformis. The sequence continues at coordinate 1,575 of JAYDZE010576722.1, forward strand.
TCTCATTTACATCTGGAGCCTCCAATACAATCTTTTTATCTTCAAAAAAAATTTGTGCTGGCATTTTATGCATCTCAATTGGAGTTCTGTAGAAAAAGTTACGATAGATCTACAAAAACTGTCAAATGGTGCACTTTAGCTCATGATCGCGAGTAACGACGGTGCCCACTATGGCTACGATGATGGGTCACAATAGTTTGTTTGAGCTCTCAAACGACCTCCTATCCTTTTGAGGACTCTAACACGATTCATTTGTCTTCGAAAGAGCTTTGTGCGGATATCTTATGCGCCTCAATTGAAGTTCATTAGAGAAAGTTATAAAAGTTCTACGAAAACTATTATACGTTGATCTTAAGCTCATGATGGTGAGTTAAAATGGTGCCCATCGTGGCCACGATGGTGGGTCACAATGGTCTGTTTAAGCCCCAAGAAATTTCATTTTCTTCTGTGACATCCAATACGATCTCTTGTCTTCGAAAGAGCTTCACATGGACATCTTATGCTTTTCAATTAGAATTCTGTAGAGAGAGTTATGACAGTTCTACAAAAACTGTCAGATATTGTTCTTATGCTCACGATTGTGAGTCACGAAGATGCTCATCGTTACCACGATGGTGGGTCTTGATGGTTTGGCTGAGCCCTCAAACGATCTCATTTGCTTCTAGGTCCTCTAAATTATTGCAGTATTCATAAAACACGTTCAAAATTGCACATGATTACATACAAGTCACAAAATCATAATTTGTTCTTAATACCGCAATGGTTGAAGGCCGTCGTAGATGTTGTCATGGTCACTCACCGTGAGCCACGATAATGTGCCATGATGGTTCCCACGATGACCACCACCATCGTGGCAATAAAAACTAGACAATTTTTTTTTTTTATAATTAGCATTTTTTATAAGTGATTTATGTATCATGAGTAGACAATGATAAATTATTTAGAACATAAATCATGTCTGATAAGTTATTCAAAGATAATACGTGATTTTACTAGAAGTGGGGTGTATTGTTAAGATTTCCAATAGAAGACTACATATTATTGTTTGTGTAAGTTCGGGTCTATCGTGACGAAAATCACGTTATGATTATACAAATTGGTTTATGAATATTTTATTTGTTTAGTAATGCTACCTAAATCATTACAGTATTCGTTAAAAACCTCAAAAATTACCCAACAATGTGGTCACGATGTGCACCATCGTGAGCTTAAGAACATCATTTGATAGTTTTCGCAAAACTATCGTAAATTTCTTTGCAGAACTCCGATTGAAGTGCATAAGATGTCCGCGCGAAGCTATTTTGAAGACGAAAAGATTGCATTAAATGTCCCATAAGAAAAGGAGATTCTTTGAGAGCTTAAACAGACCATCGTGACCCACCATCATAGTCACGGTGGTCACAACCGTGAGCTTAAGAACAACATCTAATAGTTTTTCGTTAATCTATCATAACATTTTCTACAAAGCTCCGGTTAGGGTGCATGAGATGTCGGACGAAACACTTTCAAAGACAAAGTGATCGTATTAGAGGCCCGAAAAGAAAATGAAATCGTTTGAATGCTCAAACAGACAATTGGGACCCACCATCATGGTCACGGTAGGCACCATCGTGAGCTTAAGAACAACATATGATAGTTTTGGTAAAATTGTCATAACTTTTTCTATAGAACTCTAATTGAAGTGCAAAAGATGTTCGTGGGAAGCTCATTCGAAGCAAAGAGATCTAGTTAGAGGCTCCGGAAGCAAAAAAAGATCGTTTGAGGGCTCAAACAGATCATCGTGACCCACCATTGTGGTCACGATGGACACCACCATGACTCACCATCATAAGCTTAGGAACAACATCTGAGAGTTTTCGTAGAACTGTCATAACCTTCTTTACATAACTTCAATTGAGGCGCATATGATGTCTGCACGAAGCTCTTTTGCTGATGAAGAGTCGTATTAGAGGATCCCAGAAGCAAATGAGATTGTTTGAGGGCTCAAACAGACCATCATGATCATGATGGACAATATCGTGAGCTTAAGATCAACACCTAACATATTTTTTAGAATTGTATCTATAAACTCTGAATTGATGCGCATAAGATGTCCGCGTGAAGCTCATTTGAAGTTGAAGATATCGTATTCGATGGCCTAGAAAATTGGATTTGCGGGAATTGGATCTGCTATACGATTTTGAATGGTGAAGTTACGAAAGTTGCATGTTGTATACATCAAAATCAGCAATCCAAGATTTACTACGATAGGTAAATTAATTCGAACTCTAGAGCATTATAGGGCTTGATTTTTCAAAAAAGAAATCGCCTTAATGTCCTGACATTTTTACTGTGATTTTTTAAAAACTTATAATGTAGTTATTACAAGTTAGTTACCATAAGTTGTTGTGAATTTTGCTTGTTAATGTGTATATTTAACGACATGAGCAACCTATCTTACACCAAATTATATGAAGTTGTTTGAAGTTTTATAAATATGAACAACCTCTGTTATGCAAAAAATAATGCTTCAAATCTTTTTTTTTTCTTTCTAATTTTCAGTATATTATGAAAAAAAGATCCAAAATAAATTTTTTTGAAAGTCAAAACAGAAGTTACTTTCCTTTTGACTGAACAAGAAGATTGATTTTGTTTTTTAAAGTTAAATGGTATATAAAAAAAAACTTATTTTTATTGAATTTTTTTATTAACTTATCTACTTATGAAAACGATATTTTTTCAATCATTTACTACACAATTAATGTGTAATTACTAGTGGAGGAAGTCATTTTATTTGAGAAAAATAGGAAATTCAGAAAGCTTTTTGAATTTTCATATTTTAAAAATCTCTCTCTTTGTAAGTATTCTTTATTATATAGTGCGACTTATTGTGCTATCAATATATTACTTTTGATACGAAAACTCTGTTACGTTTGAGTAATTTTGCAACTATTAACTATATATCTGAAGAAAGTTTTGCACTTGGGCAATTTTGTTGATTCTGATTGCTGTCTGGTCAGATTTTGGATAGAATTCATTGCATAAATTAGTTATGTACAATAATGAACCAAAAGAAAACAAAAATTCAATAGCTGCCTATGTAGTACTTAGTAATATTTTATAATTTCTTTCTCACGTTTTATTTTTGTACAACAAAAATTCAGTGCAATTCATCACAGAAGTGTCAGATAAACTCTCGTTCTTAATGTGAGTTTTAGTTGAGTTCAGTTCCCAAATTTAATATTCTGCAGATAAAATTGCTCAGCCACTGATTAATTTATTTTAAGACAAGGTAATCTTAAATAATTATATATACTAGGAGCGGTCGAAATGAGTAAAATGTAAAATAAGTCTCAATAAAATACTATTTTAATTTGCTAGGATTATTATACATTCAAAATACGAAATTTTCATCAGTTATTGGATTCATACACTAAATCACAAATTCATTCAACAAAATAATGAATTCATCATAAATCATTATGAACTAAGAGCTGGAAATAGTGTTCATATCATAAATGTGGTTTTTATAATAACTAAACTCTATATATGTACATATGAGTCATCTTATAAAATTTAAAAACCTCTCTTTTAGCAAATCTAATTTTGGTTGATATTGTAAAAGTATTTTATACTTGAAAACTGTCTAATTTTAGAATTTATAGTTTAATTTTGATTTTATAATTAAGAATCTGAGAAAATAAATTAGGACTAATCATATGAAATACCTCTTTTGATATTGTAAAAATAAATTATGCTCATCTTTATAAAATTATGTAAGAAACTGCCCATTTTTCATGTAAAAAATACTAAACTCACCTCGCCCCCACCCCTCATCTTCCCCAATCATCTTTCTATCATCACTTCCTAGTTACCTCCACCCGGCTCCGATCGTCTTCCCCATCCCAACTCCACACCCTCCTCGCTGTTTGCAATTCACTCTTGAAATGTGTATTCCAGTTCCTATTTCTCTTTACAGTGGATGCGAATAGTACAAACTGACATATTATTTCGTCCAAGCGTTTAAGCATGTATTAACTAAAATTAGGAGAAAAGGCCCGAGGAAATAGTTGTGTGGTTGCTCCTGATAACTAAAAGCTAGAGGAAACTTGAGATTTCCTAATAATCAATGTGCATGGGAAGGATAAAAATATTTTTTTAGTTATTAGGATCTAATTTTGATCCATGATTCTTACATGATATAAGATTGTTATATATATAAAAATAAAGCAATATAACATATAGGGATAGTTGTATATAATAACATCCCTTTTACTCATTCCGTGTAGTTGTATATAACAGCTCCATTTTTACTCATTTTCGGATTTGTAACACATTTTAAATCTTGTCATATAAAATAGGACAATTATTGGACTAAATCATAAATTATTTGACTTGTTCTAAAACTGTCATGAATTTTAAATATATCAATAAAATACCAAAACTATTAACATTATATAAAAATATCCTTACCGTCATAATCATGAATTATTATTATTATTATTATTATTATTTGTAATTGCAACCAATCTCATCAAATATAATCTTCTCTAAAATATCTCACCCACATATAATTAATCAATACACATGTTATTTTTAAAGTTTGTAAGTTGTATGTTTAAGAAATATTATTATTTTTAAGAACTCCTGTAGTTTCAATTTAGGCACTACCCAATTCAATTTTTAGCTATTTACTTTATTCAAATTGCAGTTTGATATTCACCAATATAATTTGAAAATTAAACTAAATCCAATTATAGTCTATTTGATTTGCTTTAATTTTATTTCATTTGAAGTCCATGCTTTAAAAAAATTAATAATTTTGGTTTAATCATGTAATAATTTTAGTTAAATCATAATCTATTTCAAATAAAATAAAACTTAATCAAATAGTCTATGATTTGATTTAGTATAATTTTAAAATTATCTAAATTAAAACTACATCAAAAAATTACTAAAGGTACTATAATATATTTAAAATATACAATTTAAAAACAAAAAAAAAATAGCTTGTATGGTAATTAGGTGTGGATGAGATAATTTAATGAATATTTTATTTGGTGATATTGGTCGCAATTACAAATAATAATAATAATAATAATAAAACTGTATAACTGTAATAGTGAGGATATTTTTGGTAAAATGTTAATTATTTGGGTTTTTATTGATATTGTTAAAAGTTCATGCTATTTTTGGTACAAACCAAATAATTTATGATTTAATCAAACTAAAACTTTGGCTGTTGAAAAAAGTACCTATGAACTAGCCATACACATGGAAAGATTGCAACAACATTATTAAATGTGCGCGGCCGACTCCAAGTGTACGTTTTGAACGATAATATCAGCTTTAATTTTTTTCTAATTTTAATTGATGTGTATATTAGACAAATTGTAGGTCTCATATTTTTTTTTGTGCCAAATTAGACGGTCGTCATGTTGTGAAACAAAATGAGTAAAAAATATTATTATTTATATATAATTAACTCTCTATATAAATATGCATGGTTCCTAAGTTAGTTATGGGAATTGGTTTTGTGTGCATATATATGTGTGTGTGTGTGGTATATAATGAGTTCAAAATTTATATTCCGAGAAAATTATCTGAAAATGAGATATTAGCCTCAACTCAGACTTTTCCATCAGCCAAAATTATTTTAAAGAAAAAAAAAGGACCTGCCAAAATTGCGTATGGTTAAATTAATGACTCAATTAATAAGATAAGACGACCACGTAAATATAGTTGAAAACACAGTTAAGAAAAGCGCCAATAATTATGAAAGGCTGTACCATAACAGATGTCTTATCTCTTTTCTTTGTCGATATATATACCAAATTACGACAAAATATAAATATCCGATAATATGAGTCTTCACATGATTTAGTAATAAAAACAAAGTTCACAAGTCATTAATGGCATCAACAATAAGCTTTCAGTTTTCTCAAAAATCACCTTATTTTGTGTGAACCAAAATTTCATACCGATTCCTTCTTTTCTTTGAATTCCAATTCAATCAAATAGAGTGTACCCCTAGTTAAAATTTAATAATCTCTAATTAAGATATATTATTTTTTTAAGTACAATTTAATTAGGACAAAATATACCATGCATTTTGGTACAACAAACTGTGTATCATCAATAATCGAGTTGATCACCCGATAATACGTAATATGCTAATAAATATATTGTACCTCGATTTTATTTTATTTTATTTTGGTTTACCAAATTACCTACTTAAAAGTACCTTTGAAATTCATTTATGTCCCTCTCAACAAACACTTCACCAAATAACTCCATTTATTAGTTGATAGAAAACGGATGATAAGTCTGAGATAGAAAGAGTGCTGCAATATGAACGAATCCTAGCGTGCATCAAAACTCTGACCTAATTAATTAATTCGGTTTATATAATTACATTGTTTAACTAAATAAAGATTTCGGTGGTTGGGACCCACAAATGTTTGAATTTTAATAAAATAGAGTTCGGTAAGCAAAATTTATTTCTCCTTCTGAAATCCGAATCAGACATTGCCACTGAAAGCGACGGACATGTGCAAGAGAAGAGAACTCTCCCATCACCATTTACTTGTCGCTTTCTTGCTCATAATAAATTATTATTATAATCACTCTTATCCGAATTTTAATTATTTCATCCTTCCCTTTTCAATAAATTATACTACTAATCAAATTATCAATCAGCAATTTAGATAGATCAACAAAACGAATCTTAGATGGTATGGTGTAAACAAAAAAATTTAAAAAGAGAAAATCATTAGAGTAGCAACTAACTATTTGTTCACATTTATATAAATTAAATGTTGATGGTTGCTGGTTAGTGATTAATGCCCGAACTATCTGAATTGATTAATAAGTTGAATTTTTGAAACAAAAATATATATGTTCTATTTGCATGTAAAGAAGAAGAAGAAAAAAAGAGAGAGTTACTTTTGTGCATTGAATTGGGTGGGTGATACTAATACATAAATTGGTGGAGAGGACAAGATTGTGCGGTAGGAAGAAGAGTTTGACATCAACGTCACAAACAAGAGCCATTATTCTCATCCGTTTGCTAATTAAAATAAAAAACGTTTGAATTTTGTTCAAACTGAAAAACACAAATTCTATTTGATTTATTCGGTCCAAGGTTGCTTAGAAGAATTTGCACGAGTCCTCTATACAAAAATGAATCTTATATGTTATACGACGTTCGCTATTTTGTGAGCAACTTTCATGTATAACAACTCACATTTAGTCCAGCATTATTTATTTATTTTCGATCTTTATACATTAGTAGTGAGATACTCGTAATTACAAATTACAAAACTCTGACTTAGTCCTTTATTCATCTCTTTAAAATTAAATGAAAAAAAAAACAATTCGAGCTTTTATTTTTATATAATTTTTAAATTTTAATATCTCAATAATAATTTACGATGTCTTAGAATAAAAATAACATTTTAAGAAAGAAATATTGATACGAATTCGCATTCATAAATAGTGAGTGATGTATGGATCCAGGGGCAGACCTAGGTGGGATCGCGCTCACGAGTACAAAAAAATCTATTAAATATCGTCTTTCGAGCCGTCGTCGACCTCATATGCAACAATTCCGACCCCACAAATTTTATTTCTTGTATCCGTTACTTCATGGATCCTCTATATTACACTGCCTTATATTTATTTTGGATTTCAATACAATTTACATATCTACACACCATGTGAATATGAATGGATTTTAATTTACCACAGATTTTAATGGATGAATCACCCCAAAAAATTATATTTTGCGCCACAAAATTTTATCATCATTATAAGTTATCCGTTACGCATGGGCTCAAAATGTTAAATTAATATAAACAAACAAGGCATGACACAATTTATTTAACAAATTCAACCTAATAATTTCTTATATAATAATATAAAGAAAAATGTACAACCCAAGATAATGTTGGGAATTTCCGCCGCTAGCCTAGACGACGTCTCCGCTTTTATCCTCAACTAATCAGCCTGGCCCGCCTACACCTCACTGAACCTTAATTTAAGAACTTTTTTAAGCTCTATCGTGATATGATAGATATGTCAAAATAAATCCTATTTACCTCAATCCAATGACCCGTTATAGTCATCAACAAAAAAATTTGCCCTTGGTTCTACTGGTCCAGCCTAAATCTATCCAGTCCAACTCAAAAATTCGATTTGGACAATTCTTTGTACTTAATTGGAGTCAAACTTGGACTTTAGAAGCGTTTACTTTTTGTGATCAAATTACTCATATTTGAATTGATAAAAGCTTGTACAAGTTTAAATATTTAGTAAAATTCACCTTCTATGAAATTTAACCTTGAATTTGACAATATTCGGCTTACAAGAGAGCTAAAGGGGGAGCAATGTCCATATATATATATATATATATATATAAAGGTGTGTTAAAATGAGAATATTCTTAAATGCATAACTAAAAACTAATATATAGCCTAGGATCTAAAATTGGACAGACTAGATTATAAGAAAAAAAATTATATCATTATTGCTTGATACAAATATCATCAAAATGGCATAATTGTACAAAAAAAAATCCGACGATTTAAGGAAAAATCCAAAATTATGGGATTGAACAATCCCACATATCTACAATAAAATCCTACGAATCATTATCGCCAGAAGAAGTTATTATTAATCGTTGACGAATGTATCATTAATCATCATTAACCATATCATTATGCGTGGACATGAATCACTCATAACTCACGGTTTTTTCCATAAAAATTGGAATCCATAATCAATCAAATCTCCTTCCATATATTTCGACTTTTTCATAACTGAAAATTACATCACAATTATGGGATTGAACAATCCCACATATCTACAACAAAATCCCACAAATCATTATCGGCAGAAAATATTATCATTAATCTACAAATTTATCATTAATCATCATTAACTATATCATTATGCGTGGACGGATTTCATAAATCGTAGAAGAAGGTATTATTATCAGAATAAGAATGTATCATTATCAGTATAAGAATGCATCATTATGAGAAGAAGAATTTATCATTATTAGAGCAAGAATGTATCATTATCACAAGAATGTGGTTATATTCGACCATATCTGTTAGATATGCTAAAATCAGTTATGTTTTATTTACAGCCCATGAAATATGCTTATCATTATAACCGAATATATATATAATTACATAACTGACCTTGTTCGAATTTGAAGGGAAAATAATGATGCCACGTGTACCAATAGAAACCGTTAGATCTTAAAATCTTATGGTGATAAATCAGTCTTAGTTCCAGTAATAAGAATTGGTTCGGATTTGATTACACATCTCTCTCTCTCTCTCTCTCTATATATATATATATATATATATATATATATATAGGGATGCACTAGGGTCAAACCATATTCATAGTACATAACTAAGACCAATAATTAACCATTAGATTCGGAAATCAAATGTTGTGATTTACTGAAAACAAACATCATTATATTGTGTATGTCGCATCATTATAGGGATAAATTGGTCCGCAGCGTAAATTGTTGCGATTAATTAAATATGGCAGTTGCGTGTTTTATGGATGATAAATCGTGTGAGATATCATTGCAGATCTTTGGCATTCCATCTTTGTCATTCCAAATGTCATTTCCCTCTGCAACTTTTTCGTAGAAAGTTATGGAAAATTATGAAGTCTAAATCGATTATGAAGACATATTAACTACAACATCACAATCAACTTATCATTATATATAACTTCCTATATCATTTTATAGTTTACAATTTATCATTATTTTCAAATCATAGTCCAAAATTGTACAAACACATTAAATAATATACACAGACATAATCATTATCACCATACACACTATATATCATCATAGTGAAGTGTGTGTATATA
>JAYDZE010576733.1:0-11453 GCA_034509125.1 Monilaria moniliformis
CGGGTAACCGATAACCGGCCGGTTCCGGTTCGGTTATCGGTTACACCGGTAACCGGTAACCGTATAAGCAGCCCTACTGTCAATATGTTCCTGACCAATGTAGAATTGTTTTTTGTTTTTGAGTCGTGGAATTCTATTTGTGTCAATTGTCTCATTAAATTTTATTATGAGTGAAATTTATTTTTTCAACTTTGTTCTTTAACATAATTCAATTTTATGTGGAATTTGATTTTTTGTGCAATTCTTTTTGTAATTAAATTATGTGGAATTCAATTTTCTCGAATTTGATTTGTTTTGATTGTAGAAGATGTGAAGGGAAGGGAAGGAAAGGGAAGGGGAAGGGGAAGGACAAAAAGTTAATTTACATCTTATCTAGGAAATAATCTAGGTTACTTAATTTTTTTTAATCTTGGTTTTAATATTATCTACTAAACAACAAATACAAATACTAATTTTGATTTTAATTTTAATTATTATCTCAATTCTTTTTTTTATATTACTATATCTTAATATGTGTACCAAACATGCTCTGATAGTGGAGGCACAAGAATTTTACAAAAAGAACAACATATATTTAATTGATCTATATCTTTATTTAGAGATCTATTTTAATAGAAATACCATCACATCTCAAAAATATATATCATTATTTTTGCAACAAGTAAATTTTTGATATTAATATATATGAATATTCAAAAATCAATTAAATCGTGTTACGTTATCCCTAGGCCTAAGATTATACATGCTCAAGCCCAAAACCCGACTCTTCCGACACGTATAAATAGGGGCTTTCATATCAATTCTAAAACACACAAAATCATAATTGAAGAGTTCAAGATTGAAAAATAAATTCTATCCTACAAAATTATCTCTAATATTCAAGTTGTTCAGGAAGATTTAATGTGTTCTTCATGGAAGCAGCTCAAAGCTCAAGTCAAATTTAGCGTTTGATCTAGAAACAATGGGAACGCCCTCTACATCAACATTATAAAGCTCAAGTTAAGCCCAACGCTCGATTCTAAAATAAGGCGATGACCATCTGCATCAACGTTATAAGCTCAAAGCTCAAGGGAAACCCAATGTTCAATCCAAAAACAAGGTGAAAGCCCTCACATCAACGTAATAAAGCTCAACTCCAAGAAGATCGAGAAGATATATTTCTCAAAAAAAAAAATCAAAGACTACTCAAAGATCATTCTAAGGTTAACTTAGAGAGAAGAATCAGAACACCAAATAGAGATAAAAAAAATCGCAAACATATATAAGATATTAAAATTATGAACAATTTAACTATTTATTAAAAGTAAATACATAAATTTGTGTTTGCTGAGAATTACAGTAGTTTGTCTTTTGGTCACAATATCATCTTTGATAAATTACTTTGCATGAGGAAAGAAACAATTCTAGAAAAATATAAAAATATGTGCATGCCCCTAAAAATGAAAATGAAGTCAAACGTAGTATCAAATAGTTAGATATCAAACTAATAATGTTTATATATTATTTGATTTAATCTTTTTATTAGAAAATGATTTAATAAAAGTCGTTAATATCTCCAAACTAATACGTCACCATCCAAAATTTTCACTAATTAAAAGGCTGTTGCGATTAATTACAAAAGCTAGCTAGTGCAGTCCTAATTACTATTTGATCAGTATAGTAGCCGCAAAACTTAGGTTATCGAGATCAAATGCCATCAAATTCAATAATTAAATCTATTTTGCCTATCTATCATATCTTTTTCTCCAAATTGATGGCTATAAGTGGGTAAATACAATAAGTGCTCCAGCTGCCATAAAGTATATACACCAAGGCAAAAATATAATTTGTGTACAGACGGTGCAAATAACTAAAGCATTTATTGTTGCATCGTTGCATTCACTTTTAGGTGAAAATTAGAGGAAAACACTTAAAAAAAAAAGATGTAGCCATGTAGGATTTGATGTTAACAAAAAAAATTCATAAGAGAACAATTGCATTAGTTAAGTACTTGTGCAAAAGCTTATTCTAGCTATTTACATACATTTTAAATTTACGATAAATATCATCTTAAATTTCAAACTATACATGCTTAATTAAATATGTTCCCAGTTATAAGAAATATTTGCTTAAATTTTAAACTATTGACTTTGTATCAAAAATGTCTTATGTCCATTTTCCGACCCTCAGAATTTGGCGTGACTCATTGGAAGCCATTGTGTAAATTTTATGTTCACTTTTTAGATAATATAATAGAAAATAAGGTTGTTTTGCGCTCTAATATTTGAAAGAAAATATTTATGCTAGAAGACACATTTAAGTATTAGGAATTTTCTTTTAAGTATTAGAGCACAAAAACAATGTCGTTTTACATATCATTTAAAAAAATGAAATTACAAAGTGGCACCTAGCTAACCACATCAAGATTCGAAGGTTGATAATTGGACGCAAGACATTTTTTTTACAAACATGATAGTAGTTTGGGCTAGGATCTAATTTAGAATTTAAAGTGATATTTTCCTTTTAAATTTATTTGTAATGTTTTTTCACAAGATTGATTTATATTAAAATATAATTTTGTATTTATTATGTAGTACTGGTGGGACATAATATAAGTCCGGAATTTATATTAAAATATAATATTTATAAAAGTCTCACTTTGTTGACGGTCAACTTCATCTTCTTTTTTTTTGCTCTATGTAATCTTAATCCAAATAAAAGCCTGGACTTTAGTTTAAATATGCTTGCCTTACTTGAATCAAAATTTTATTTATTTATTATTATTTGATTATTTTTTCATATTTATTGTCGCAAGTTTTGGTAGACAAATGATTCAATGTCAAATTTTCCTTATAAATTAATTATTTAGACACGATTATGACAATTAGTCGTGATGTTTGTTTTGTCAATTTGGTTCGAGTTATGTGACTCAAATCAAGTAATTAAGAAGTCAATTAATACCCAACCTAATCTCATATTTATCTAGCAAAAAAATTATATCATACTTAATTGATAAAATTATGACTAAGTTGGTTCTTTGAAGACTTTGCTAAGCAAAATATTTGATTCACCCCCAACTTGTTGACACCATAAAACTTGCATTGTATACTGTCTTATGACTCTTATACAATGAATTTAGGAATGATATAATGAGATCGTCCAAATTTAATGCATTTCACGAAATACACACTTGGTGATGCGGATTTCTCCATTTGCTATTTTATTAGATATTATATATTTTTTGATGAATTTATTATAACTTGAATACTATGTAGACTCATAAGCCATTTTTTTCTTTGTGGGTAAATAACTTCATATCTCGTTTAATATTTGGAATTAATTATCAACAATCTCACATATGAATATCAGATATAAACTCAGATTATTCAGTCACAAGGATTTAAGTATTCTTAAAAAAAAATAAGAAGAAGAAGAAGAAGAAGAAGAAGAAGAAGAAGAAGAAGAAGAAGAAGAAGAAGAAAAGAAACTTTAGTGAATCTGGATTCATCTCTGTGACTGGAAAGGAATGCATTTCCATCCAAAAGTAATCAAATTTTATTTGCCGATTCTAGTACTTCTATTAGTCCAATTAATACCCCACCAAGAAGAAGTACTATTGTTCCTTTGCAAATAAAAAAAGTGGCATACTTTTCATTTATATATCATCCAAACTATCTGTTGGCATCGGAAGATAAATTGTACACTGTCTTTAAGCCAATCCTCATGAACTGAAAAAAAAAAATTCAGAGAACCCAATAAAACCTATCAATCAGTTAATTTCATCCAACTAATTGATTCAACCTATTCGAATATAGTTAGTAAGAGCCATTCTTGATCTTTGATCATTTCCAAATCTAAAATGTAGCATTACACTATCCACACCTCCTTTATCCCTTCTTCAACCATTCAGTGGGACAAGCTAATTTGGTTTGAGAGTTGAAATTTTTGGCCATCTTCAATTTTTCTGGATCTATTTTAATCAACCTGTCGATTTTGGACTAAATTGACATCAGTATTCTATTAGACCACAACACCTCTCATTAAAAACTCAAATTAAAAAAAGGAAAATTCAATTTTAAAAGTTTTAACCAATAAAACCTAAGGTATAAGGGAGGTCTAATCAAGTAAAGTACATGCCTAAAATAAATAGAAAGCTAGTATGCACTTCACAAGAAAAAAGAGGATTTAAAGAGACCAACTTCTCAATCTTCTCTGTTTCAGCTCTCCTTCTTTCACACACAGAGAGAAAGATTCTTGAATAGTTGTGAATTATTGAAGAGCAAAATGTGCATTGCTGTGTTTATGTGGCAAAAACATGGTGTCTACCCTTTCCTCCTCCTCCTCAACAGGGATGAATACCACAACAGGCAAGTTTCCCATGCATACTCCCTCTCCCGTTCGCAATAACTAACCATTCTTGACTGTTTTCATCAATTTATAGGGCTACGACCCCGGTCGGGTGGTGGGACGGCGGAGAGATTGTCGGAGGAAAAGATGAGGTTGCCGGGGGCACGTGGCTCGCGTCCTCCAAGCAGGGCAGGCTCGCCTTCCTCACCAACGTCTTGGAGCTCCATACCCGCCCCGAGGCCAAGACTAGGGGAGACCTTGTCATCCGTTTCTTGAAGGTATTTTGACCCGTCAAATAGTTTGACATAAGTTTTTCTTTGGTATTTCGTAATGTTTTGGGTGTTGGTGGGGCAGAGCAACAAGACTCCGAAGGCGTTTGCGGAGGAGCTGGCGAAGGAGGCTGATGAATACAATGGGTTCAACCTCATTGTGGCTGATCTCGTCTCCAAATCCATGGTGTATGTCTCCAATAGGCCTAAAGAGGCCCCTTTCTCCATTCAACCGGTTCCCCCGGGCATCCACGTCCTCTCCAACGCCATGCTCGACTCGCCATGGCCCAAGGTCAGACCGCCTAACATATCAAGATCTGTCTGTCTTCTTTTTCTAGACTGCACCTGTATCTTTATATGTCTTCTTTTTCTAGACTGCACCTGTATCTTTATATGTGAATATAGGGTGTCTCATATGGATTTTGACCTGATTGATGGTTTCTCACGAGACTCTGGCCTTTCTTGAACGACCGGTTTTTCGTCCTTAGGCAGAGCGGTTGGAGACGAGCTTCAAGGTGCTAGTTGATCGATAT
Source organism: Monilaria moniliformis (assembly GCA_034509125.1). NCBI lineage: Eukaryota > Viridiplantae > Streptophyta > Magnoliopsida > Caryophyllales > Aizoaceae > Monilaria > Monilaria moniliformis. Next base: position 5,129 of record JAYDZE010576733.1, read on the forward strand.
GGCGAGGGCGAGATCCCAGTGAAGGAGCTGGTGGAGAAACTGATGAGGGACACCGAGAAAGCCGATGAAAACAAGCTTCCGAACATATGCCCACGCGATTGGGAGCACAATTTGAGCTCCATTTTTGTTGAAGTAGACACTCCACTGGTAAATTATGTGACTCGAGATTGTTGAGAGTTTTTATGTTTTTTTTTTTTTCAATACAGTTTTTGGGATTGTTCAATTGGTAAGTTTTGTAGGGGAAATATGGGACTAGAAGCACTGCTGCATTGACTGTGAGAGCGAGCGGAGAAGCCAGCTTTTATGAGATATATTTGGAAGGGGAAGAATGGAAGCAGCACACATTAAATTACTATATTCAGAAATTGTGATAACTCCATAATAATGATCACAAAATTCAACAATTGTAATGTTAGCTTGTATTGTTTGTTTTCACTAAACATCTTAATTTCATTTTTATGATTATAGCATGATTTATTTTCTAATTTCTTGGATAAAAATTGTAGTGGTAAATTAACGAGCTCTCGGCAATAAGTCATTTTTATTCTGTAACAGCAATATTGTACTTCACTCAGAATTGAAATTAACGTGTTTGATCGTTTTGGTACAAACGTACACTAATTCCTTTTATTTTTCCTTTCTAGAGGAATAGGTCATATACAAATTTTTACCTGTACACGTTTATAAAGCCAAAATGTCCATGGTGAGATTTCTTGCCTAAAAGTTCGACATAGACGTCACGTCTTTGGTAGATATATTCATTTATATTACAATGAATTACGAGATGAAAATCTTGATTAGTTCAAGTACATAAAGAGCTGTTGTATCTTCTATATATGTAAACCATTTTCTTTGTATGTAATTTTATTGGGTGATTAAAGAGAATGTATCAATATGGTTTTTGACACTGCTTATTTTAGCATAGATATTAAATTCCATAGTCAAAGTACAGCACTCCAACCCACCTAAGTACACAGTTGTCCTACTATCAATAAAGTAAGTTGTGCCATAATTTACTAGATCAGTTAATAATTAGTAGTACTAAAATTTATTCGGATCACCAAAAACGTATTAAAATACGAGGGTCTTGCAAAAAAATAATGCATTATTTAAGTTAAACTCCCTCATGTGACCCAAAAAATGTTACCATGGTCCATCAATGCCAATTGGGAGGACTTGCAAAACGAGATACATATCAGTCCCTCATCTTAACTGAAGACCCGAATCCCTCTATACTCCATAGTCAACTCAAGGGGCCATTATTTATAGTATAATAACTTGGAAATTTAAAGAATTAAGTCACTATAACGACACCCCCTAATTTCAATTTCCAAGTATGACCTGGGTTTTATTCATTTGTTTAAATATGTGGCTTTGCGACGTCTAGTTTCCAACCCAATAAAGAAATGGGAGCTTAAGGATTTCGACAAAGACTCTCCAAAGCACGGAAATAAACTACTTGCGTTCATCTCCGGCTTTTTTCTGGATCTGGTAGGATCCACAAAAAAGGTTCCCAAAATGGAAACCTTTTTTTTAAATTTCCCACAATGAAAAAAATGCATTTGGAAGATGCGACTTCATGGGAGATGCGACTTCACTTAAGTGAAGTCTGAAGTCGCATTTGGGACATGCGACTTCACTCAGTGAAGTCTCACCCGGCCAGGTGGTGTGATATTCGGCACCAAATGGCTGCACCCGGCCGGGTCAACATGAATTTCGATACCACCCGGCCGGGCGGAAGCGTCTGGAGAGACAGAAGGCTGCACCCGGCCGGGTGGTGTGGCACAAGGTCCACCCGGCCGGGGTGCCAGTCACGGATTTGAGTTTTTTAATCAATTTTCCCCCTCTTTTTTCTCACTTTTTCCCCACTCCTCCCCCATTTCAAACCCTAATTCTCTCTCCCCTTCTCCCCACTTTCTAAATCCTCCACTCTCACAAACAAAATTCAATCATCAACACACAAAATTCACTCATCAACACACACATTACACTCATCAAAAATTAAGGTAATAATAGATTGAAAATTTAAATGATCATAATTTATTTATTTCAAATTTATTTTTTTTACATATCTTATATCAAATTAATTGTTGATTTTACTATATTTTGCAGATGCAAATCACATATTTTTATGAAACAAAATTATACGGAAACATGAAAATATATCTCATTTTTTTTCCACAAAACACACCTTGTGCCACACCACCCGGCTGGGTGCAGCCTTCTGTCTATCCAGACGCTTCCACCCGGCCGGATGGTACCGAATGCATGTCCACCCGGCCGGGTGTAGCCTTCTGGTGCCGAATATCACACCACCCGGCCAGGTGGATCTGAAAATCACACCACCCGGCCGGGTGAGACTTCACCGAGTGAAGTCGCATGTCCCAAATGCGACTTCAGACTTCACTTAAGTGAAGTCGCATTTGAGATATGCGACTTCACTTAAGTGAAGTCGCATTGCATCTCTCAGATGCGACTTCATTTGAAGTCGCATCTCCCAAATGCGTTTTACCCATTGTGGGAAATTAAAAAAAAAAGGTTCCCATTTTGGGAACCTTTTTTGTAGATCCTACCAGATCCAGAAAAAAGCCGTTCATCTCCATCCAAGGAAAGTGCCAAGTTATTTGATCGAATAAGAGCCTATTTGTTACACAACAGACAGGCAAAGGATTCAGTCAGACAAGAAAAAGTCAATCTACTCCTACATAAGATCAAGTTAATCTGTACCAAACATCATATGCAGAAACATATATGATGCCAAAACACTCAAATTTTGGAATACCCCAAGATCCTTGATAATTTCTGTCATTTGATAATTTATGTCATTTGATAATTTTGCTTAATTCATACCCCATCAAAGAATAAGATTGAAGAAATCCTAATTATATGGATAAAAATACTCAATCATATATCTTATCAATAATAAAAAATAAACACCCCTTAGACCTCGATGAAGAAGGGGGAAAAAAAGGAATGGTCTAATCATACCAAGAGATGTGCTATAAACACTTTGTAATCATACAATCTTCACTGGGATGAAAATTCCACTATCAAGCAAAATAAATGAAGCATCAATATAGAAGATAGAAATGGAACAAAATATATAAAAAGGACAACAAAGCGACTACTAGGAAAACTAAGCTTCTCATTAAGATCTACCACAATAAGCATACACAGTCTCAAAAGTTAGCAAAAGTAACAAAGTTAATACCATGTTATAAACTACTAATTCATGTCATTAGATCAAATGGGGGAGTATGGCCGCCTAACCATATCAAGAAAAATATTCCACGTACACTAACAATCTCAATGTCAGTCTTGTCACAGTATTTCTCATCCCACTTCAATCATCATCTTCCTCCTACACCAAATTAAAAAATAATAATCAGCATTATTGAACGAAGGAAATTTCTCAAGGATTGATTAGTGAACTGAATACAGTTCAGTATAGACAACAAACCTCGCCACTGCCTTCCTCATCTTCATCATTAACTTCTGACTTTGACTTGTCAGAATCATCATCAGCACCTCCAGCCTATTAAAATGCTCAGAAGATACTTTAGTATATTGCAGTTAGACAATGGAATGGACATTTATTTATACAAAGCATAGATATAATAAATCAGTCTAGCGACTAGCATAGGCAAATAACAAATAGACTGCAACAGTCAATCACCAATTTTCTGTTGTAGGCTTCCATGTTTCGTTCATATCCTTCTTTGCGCTTCTCTGCTTCTGCCACATATGGGGCCTTTTCCTATATCATGTATGTGCCAATTAATGAGAATATCACAATACCAGAGCAAGTTCAAACAGCCATAGGATGGAAGAATAGAAAACATTGCCCATCAGACAGCAAGCATCTAAAATATACTTACCTCCTCACTCAATGACTTCCACCTATCACCACCAGCTTTACCAACCTAAAGATATTGCATTAACTGTATGAGATACTGCATGATCTAAAAAAAGAACGGAAGTAAAATAGTAAAAGGCAGAGTTACTAACAGCAGCAACTGATTTGTTGTTAGGGTGTTTTTCTTTATATTGCTTCCTAAAATCTTCCCTGTAATCATAGATAAGATCACATAGCATAGTCTCTTAATATCAATAAATAAATTCAAAACCCAAGCAATGATAGAAAATATTGAACATAGTGTACAAGGGTAGGGTTTAAATACATGAAAACAAAGAAAGCACTTGGAGGCCTTTTTGGCTTGTTTGGGTCCTTTGCAGCTTTCTTTTCCTTCTTTGACATCTTCACACTAAGCCTAACATCATTACCATAACACTATCACTGCTCAGACAAACAACACCAGGACATTATACAAACTAGGCCAAAATTCCAAAGAAAAAAAAGACAACCAATCAGCAGTGTTCCAAGTGAAGAAACTCAGCACTAACTAGTCATTAAAAACACCTAAATGTGGATAACACACAAGCACACAAGTCCTGATAATTATCACATCAACATAGGCCATGACTAGTATATCACTAAATTACAATACAAGAATTGGTTTGTTATTTAAATGTCTAACACAAAATTACAATCTACATTGTAAATACTTCTCTAATGTTAACAATTAACACAAGTTACAACACGAAATACAAAACTAAAAGGAAAAAACAGATGATGAAACTAACAAATTAAAACGTAGCTCATTCACAGTATGTTTGAAAGTATGTAGTCTGAAAAAAAGTTAGCAAGACAACGGTGATATAAACACTGATCCCGGACTTGCTCTCAGATCCACAAGAGTTGTTATTTTTCGAGCACGACCATTCAAGCCGTGAAAAAATAAAATCTAAACAAACGTAATAACCAATAAACTCGATGCAACTCATCTGAATCTAAGTCCGAACAATTTGAAGCAATCACAATCATTACCGATTTTCAGTAGTAGATCTCATCTAAATCACCAAAAAGAAAACTAGAACTAACTACACGCAATAAACAATATCTAAGCTCGCGAATCCGAACCTACGCTTACGAAACGAGAGTAATTCTAAGGAGATGAACAAAAACACGTAAGAAGACGCTTACCTGCTCTCAGACCTCTTCGAATCAGCTCTCGTTTTTCCTCTTTTCATGACGATGCACTTCAACCAAAGCATAAACGAAGTTAGAAAGAAAAATGCAGAAGATCGGAAAATGAAAAAACGGCGAAAATGAAATCGCGGAGGTATCAACTCACCTGAGAAAGCAGCGAGCTAGGGTTAGGGTTTTGCTTTGGCTTTACTTCGAGGAGAGAAAGAGAAAGCGGAGAGGGAAACAAGGGTGTCGAGTTTGAGGAGAAAAGAAGGATTGTGAAAATATTATAAGGGATGATGACGTCGGTAATATTTCTTCAAATCGCATTCACTCAAATAATGAGAAGGGTTTGGCAGTTTCGGCGGGATCACGAAATTTTCGCCACGTCAGCATCTTGCCCTTTGTATGGGCCGACCGCTTTGTCATTAGACCTGCTTAATAGATCAGTTCGGTTATTAGTCGAACTGACAAGTCGGTTAATCAATTTTATGGAGCCTCAATTTGACTAACTGAAATCGAATGTTAATCGATTAGCTCACTAACCGATATAACCGAATTGCTCTAAAAAATAAAAAAATTCAATTTGTGCCAAAGATAAATTGATTCATTGATCTATGAGTGATTATGAAAAACATTATCCACTGTACCACTACAAGTATTGATATATTAATAACTTTTGATATTGATATCTTCTATTTCTATTTTTTATTTTATTTTTGAGGATAATTTATATTCTACATCAATATTACATTCTATTAAAAATTATTTGTGTTATCGTCTTTTCAGTCATACTGAGAAACAGTGGGAGCAATTTTAAAAAACTCGTGTAAGTTAAATTATTTGTAGGGTTAATTACAAATTATTATTATCGTTTTTGTGAATTCAACTCAAAAACACCTAATTAATTACTCAACAAAAGCACCAATCATCCACTTATCATTTTAACCACGTGTGCCCATCACCTCTCTCTCTGGCCTAATTTTTTCAAATGTGAAAATATATTTGCAGGATAAAATAAGTAATAGAGCATTGAAAAATCTACGAGTAAGAATTTTAAACAATTCAGAACAATGCAGCTTGGTAGGATATGAATATCGGCCCAATACAAGTCCAGCCCATCATCTATAAGTTAGGCCCATGATCCGGCCTAGTCCATCTCAAAGACAGGTCGGACTTGGACCAACAGCTCGGCCTAGGATACTGAGACAGGTCGGCTTAGAGCCGATAGCCAGTTCGGCCTCTGACCCACCAGCTCGGCTTACAGGGAGCTCGGACATCACTTCGGAAGGTCGG
>JAYDZE010576744.1:0-29717 GCA_034509125.1 Monilaria moniliformis
AGATTTTTCGTCGACCACATCAGCAGCAATTTTCCCTAAATCAAGCATCATGGGACAATTGCGAAAATTGTTGAACTGATTTTATAACTTGTGGGACTGACCAGAATTTGACCAAACTTCGTGATTTTTCTTGTAATTTGCCCTTTATTTTATTAGATCCCATATAACATTTGTGCCTTAATAGATCGCTATAATTTTATTTTTTATTTCGTTTGATCATTTTTAAGGGACCTAATAGACACTGGTTAATTTTAATTATCTAAATAATAATATGTCATCATTTATTTCACCTTACGTCATAAGAGGCGCTCCACCTGTTTGCCGAAATGCCCGACAGAATCTGGTATACTGAGAAGTGCTCCAAGTGTTCGATCAAATGCCACATGATGTCATAACCGGAAATATTTCAGGAAGAAGAAATGTCAGAGAAACACCATTTCTCAATGTTAATTTGAATTGTGAATGAAATGGTATGTTTTGATCCCACGAAATTCCAATCTAATTTTCTATCATTAGAGATTGAAGGAAGTCCATTGATTGTCCAGATTGTTACACGCGCATCCAGCGACACCTTCCAAAGCCCTAATTCCAATGTGCCAAACCATGCCAAATAAAAAGTAACATAAATAAAATCTCACCGAACCAAAAAAGAAAAAGAAAAAGAAAAGGTGAATTCCATTTCAAACTTGGAAACAAGATTACAATAATTGATCATACTTTCCCAAATTACCTCGTCTGCTTCTTCAAGCCTCTCTCTCTCTCTAAATTAATTCTATTGGAAAGAAAAAGAAAAAAAAGGAGAAAAAGGTGAAATTTCCATTGATTTATCTGATTATTAGCTGTTTTTCGGGTTGATTTGTTGGTTAAACCTTAATAGTCACTATCGCTATTAATAAGAAAAGAGAAAGAACAGTACTTTTGTAATGTGATTTTGATTTCGAATGCTTTTATCTATAAACATATCTTCTGTAATATGATTCAGATTTCCATCTCTGCAGTTGAACTCTTTTTAATTCAAACTCTAAGAAAGGGCATTTTATTGTAGAAGATAAAAAGAGAAATAATTATATAATCCTGTAATGTGATTTTGATTTTGAATTCTCTATCTCTGTTAATTAAAGAAAAAAATGAAACATATCATCCATAATATCATTCAGATTTCCATCTCTGGAGTTGAACTCTTTTCATTCAAAACTGTGAAGAATTGCAATTTTTTGTTGAAGAAGATATAGAGATATGGAATGAGTGAATGCAGTTTCCAAGAGTATGGCAATGGCCGGAGCTCTCTCGTCGTCGTGCATCTTCTGCCAAATCGCCTGTGCCTCGACCACAGCCACAATCCTTCACCAGGACATCAGTCCATCTGCATTGAGGCATTACCTTATCATCCCTGTCGAGCACATAGTGACTATCAAGCAGCTCCAGAGGAGGTCCAAAGTAGATGCAGTCACATGCTACTGCTATTATTTTCGAGGTGATTTTGGGTGCATCTGGCTGCAGTGTAAAGATTAATAAATAACTTGCATTATATTAATTAATACCTTTTATTTAAAAGGGCAAATTGCTGGAAAACTACAAATTTTGGTCAAATTCTGGTCAATCCCGCAAGTTTCAAAATCAGCCAATTATATCATAACTTTAACAATTTTTGCAATTGTCCCATGGCAAAATATTCCAATGGCCTACGTGTATGAAATTGTTGTTGTGTCGCATACGTGTTCTAAATTGATGATGTGGCAAACTAGGTGTCGCGGACGTGGATTATACGACGTCGTTTCAGAGGCCAGATGTTTTACCCGTATAAGATTTTCCGTCGACCACATCAGCAGCAATTTTCCCTAAATCAAGCATCATGGGACAATTGCGAAAATTGTTAAAGTTATGATATAATCGGCTGATTTTGAAACTTACGGGATTGACCAGAATTTGACCAAACTTTGTGGTTTTTCTGGCAATTTGCCCTAAATAAAAATATCTGAATGAGTAATTCTTTTCTTGACTTGGAATTTACTACACATGTTAGAAAATTTATTTAGTGACAAATTTCAATTTAAATATACTACATCCATCCACAAAAATTAGTTATGTTTTTCTATTTTGGTTTGTCTATCAAACACAGTCCCATTCTATTTTTAGAAAATTCCTCACAATACAATACCCTTAAATACCACAAAACTATTTTTCGAAAATAAATAAGAAAATAATACGTCGACAGCAGGGTTCGAACCTGCGCGGGCCAAGCCCAACAGATTTCAAGTCTGTCTCCTTAACCACTCGGACATATCGACATGTTAGAATCGATTCACTGTTTATATATATGGAACAAGATAAATAGAAAATAATCATTAATGCTGGGAAAGTATTAGTACAATTTTACTGAATATTGATTATCTTGCTTAAAGTAGGTATTCTGATAAGTGATAACTACATGGAGAATCTTATAATCTACACAAGAGGATATTTAATAAATAACTACATGGATAATCTACAGTTTCTTGTGTTATCATTAAATAAATAATTATCGCCATTTTTTTAAAGTGGTTAGATCATTCATTGGCTAATTATTTATTAGTTTAGTTACTTCTTTTGTTCCCAAGCAAAAAATAAAAATAAAATTGCTTCTATTGCTCTCAATGCGAATTTGTAAATATATTGGTCTCCATTGAAATCTTTTATCAAACACCTAATGTATATAAATTATGTTTGATAAAATCTATCCAAGGAAACCGAGATAACTACCTAATCGAATAATGGTTATTCAAACCTGCCCTTGGCAGTTTTGATGGAAAACCTATATATAACACCGCACCAAATGGATTCCTGCTCTCAACTTTTTCAATCAAGAACACCATCAATTTCGAAATCGTGAAGAGGGCAGAAGCATCTATTCGGACAAACGATTTTCACGTTCATATCGCTTCCTAATTCATCCCATTTCGATGGCTGGATATTAGTCTATTCGCTTCCGCTTTTCCTTCAAAATCATATTTATAGTGTTTAAAAATTCATTGAGGTTGAGTGAATTCTTACAGAATTGACTTGGGTGTATGAAAACTATTATATTTGAGAATTATATAACGAATATATTTGAATGCATGGTAGGAACACGACTACACGAGTTGATCCCCTGTTCAATAGCCTCGCCCTTTTACCTCTCTCAAAATAAAACAAAAATGGCCATTTATAGTAAAACTTCTTTAAAATAATACTCGATAAACTAATAAAATCTCTAAAATAAAATATTTCTTCCAACCCAACTTGGGCTAGTTAAAAAAACCATCAACCTTAATAATATAATAAAATAATAAATCTTGGAAAACCCCTTTATAAATATATTGGTCCTGTCAATATTGTAAATTAATAATTCATGGATGATTTTTGGATACCTGAAAACCCACAAATGGAATTTATGATCTTAAACTTTTTTTCTCCATATTGGAATTTATAAAATAATTTTATATATCACTCTTCCATAAGAAATTAAAAAATAAAAAATTAGAGAAAATGAACAAGAGACCAATTCCAGTTATAAGTTTATCGAAGTAGCAACTAACTTAACTAACAAATACAGTCTTCAGCAGCATTTCTCGCTCCTCTCTTTTCTCCTGCAGACTCTCACACGTTTAGATCTTGCCAACTCCACTACACTACCAAAATATTTTCTTGAAAAAAAAAAAAGAAACTCTAAAAATTATTCATTCTCTACCCCTTTTCAGATTTTACTTCACTTCTTTCAAAGCCTAACAATATTAAATTCTCCCATCATCCAAAATTCTCCCCTTATTTCACATTTTGTTCGGTCATGACCACTTAGGGTTTTCTTGTTTCATCTATATTGAAGAACAAGGAAAGATAATCATCATCATCATTGAGTTTTACAGAAGAAAGTTTTCATGAAAATGATGGATAGGAAGAAGAAAAAGGGAGGGTGTTGGGGTTGGTTCTTGTTGTTAGTGATATTAGGAGGAATCGCATTCGGAGTTTTCGTAGTTTTGAGGAACTCAAAATCAGGCTCGCTCATAGCTGCTACCTTTTCCGTTTCTGAGAAATATGCCGGCGCTCTCAGAATCGCATTGCAGTTTTTCGACGTACAAAAATGTACTTTCCCCATCCTTAGTATTCTTTCTTAACAACTCCAACCATGTTGCATGATTTCTTGGAGTATGATTCTGTTGTTGGATTTGCTTACAATGATTATTTGATAGGTAGATAGATAATGGGGTTAGATAAAATCTGAACTTTGGTTTATTTTTGACAATCTTGAACTTTGTACAAGGTTCTAATTTTGTCTCTCAATCAAGAATCTAACGTCGGAAAGCTGAATTATCTATCTAGACGGATTCAGCTTTCCGATGTTAGATTCTCGATTGTGGGACAAAAGGTAAACTTGTTTTTCAAAAATAAATGAAAATTGAGGCCATTTTGAAAATATCCTCGAAAATTTTTGAGGCCATAGAAGGTTGAGTGTAGTGATTTGAAATTATATATGTTGAGTAATTTGGTTATGGGTGCAGCGGGAAAGTTGGAGAACAATAAGATATCATGGAGAGGGGATTCAGCTCTGAAAGATGGAAATCAGGCGAAGCTGGATCTGTCCAAGGGGATGTACGACGCCGGCGATAATATCAAATTCGGATTTCCGATGGCCTTCACCGCCACCGTGCTGTCGTGGGCCATTCTCGAATACGGCGCGCAAATGAAGCTCGTGGGTCAGTTGGAACCTGCTCAAAATTCCCTCAAATGGATCACCGATTTCCTCATCAACGCTCACCCTGCTGATAATATCCTCTACATTCAGGTTCATTCTCCACTCATTAATTTTATTGGTATTAGTAGGAGTGACGGATCTAGAACTGAAAAATAGATATATTGCGTTGTTTCTTGATGCACGACGAAAATTTCTTGGCAGGTGGGCAATCCTAAGGTGGATCACAGTTGTTGGAACAAGCCGGAGGATATGACGGAGGCAAGGCCTCTCACGATGGTGAATACCTCGTCTCCGGGAACCGAGGTTGCAGCGGAGACTGCGGCGGCTCTGGCTTCGGCATCACTGGTTTTTAAGACCATTGATACTACATATTCAAGTTCGCTTCTCAAGCATGCCCGTCAGTTGTTTGCATTCGCTGACAAGTATAGGAAGTCTTATAGCATCAGCATTCCTCAAGTTGGAGCTTTCTATAACTCTACCGGCTATGGGGATGAACTCTTATGGGCTGCCGGCTGGCTCTACCATGCCACGGCCGAGCAGCCTTATCTCGACTTCGTGACGGGGAAAAACGCCGATCAGTTTGCTGATTGGGGAAATCCGACGTGGTTTAGCTGGGATAACAAGCTCCCCGGAGCTCAGGTAATCTTATCATATAAATTTGGTGACTGGTGGCATACATATGTTGTGTTTGGATCCATTGGTGTATCTAAAGTAGACATGCTGTGTCTGTGATCCACTGTAGGTCCTAATATCCCGAATTAGCTTCTTTGGAGGGAAAGACATCTCCAACTCCGATATCCTCCAGAAATATCGGGACTCGGCAGAAGTTGTGATCTGTGGCCTCTTACCGGAATCACCATCCGCCACCTCCAGCAGAACTGAGAGTAATCTCCTTAATTTGAGCCTTGAAATTTAAGCGTTAACTCTTGACAATTAGTTTAGATGATAAAAATAAGAGTTAATGGTATGAAATATGCAAAATGGATAGTGAAAATCAAATGCTATCTACTAACTTAATTTCAAAATATTCTAGCCAATGTTGACATGACGAGACTTAAATGCTTTTACTTAAATTTGATACACTGGTACGAATGGGGACTATGCGCTCAACATCTTAGTTCAAATGGTATGAATTGGACCATTCGTATCAGGACGTTACGCGCCAGAACTGGTATAAATTGTCCTCATTCGTACAAGATGTATGAAGTAAGTTTCTGCCAATGCGGTTACAGCGTCAAGTTGCCCGCATTTACTATATGGGCAAGTTTTTTCGAATTTCTAAAAATTGGCTACAATTTAAACAAATTAAGTTGGTGACCCCCTTTTAGTTTTCACTATATATTTATTATAATGACTATTCCAAATTTTGCCTATAAACTATTTTTTTTTTAGTTTTTATTAAAGATTGCACAATGCATCGTATAAAAAGCTGTGCTTACCTAGATGGAAATACAGGTGGTTTGATATGGGTAAGCGAATGGAACGCATTGCAGCACCCAGTGGCATCGGCGTTTCTAGCAGCCCTCTACGGGGACTACATGCTCGCCGCGCAGACGCCTTCTCTCTCGTGCGACGGGGTTACATTCACGCCGGCGGATCTTCGCGAATTCGCACTCACACAGGTATGTATAGCTACAAGAACTAACAGGTATCAGTGCCAGTTTTTCTAACACTTGTAAAGTTTGTTATTCATCTGAAACTTGCACTACAGTCCCACCATAGCTAGAATATGGAGAATTATTTTTAAAATATAGTAAATATCACTTCAAATTACAAAGTATATCCGTTTTATAAAAAATGCAATATTTAATTAAACCCCAACTATTGACTTTGCATCAAAAATATCCCGCGCCCTTTTTTGGGGCTCTGAATCTTGACGTAACTTGTCATGCTTTAAGTATTAGAGAACAAAACGACGTTATTTTTGTGCTATGTCATCTATAAAATAAAAAATATAAATTACACCATAGCACCTGACAAGCTATGTCAGAATTCCGAAGACTGAAAAATACAAGATATTCTTGATACAGACTCAATAGTTTGAGATTTACTTAAATATTTCTTATAATTCTATACATTTTTTATAAAGTAAGTATAATTTAAGATTTAAAGTGATATTTATCTAACAAAATGTATTCTCTCTCATGAACAAATATTGCTCAGTCTTACAACAATAAAGCCCCCTTCAAAACAATTCATGCATCCGCACCTGCATGCATGCATGTGTGATGAGATGAAAAATAAACCTATTTATTTTGTGAGAGCTTGTGTTAGGCTGAATACGTGCTTGGTAATAACCCGATGGAGATGAGTTATGTGGTCGGATACGGTGGGAAGTACCCGGAATACTTGCATCACAGAGGAGCCTCGATTCCGGCTGAGGAGTCCCCCACCTGCAAGGAGGGTTTCAAGTGGCTCGACTCCGATAAGCCCAACCCCAACGTGGCGGTAGGAGCGCTCGTGGGTGGGCCGTTTATCAACGACACGTACGTGGACTCGAGGAACAACTCGATGCAGGGCGAGCCCACAACGTACAACTCTGCTCTCATCGTTGGTCTGCTCTCTTCCTTGCTCACCACCTCACCTGGTGTTAAACCTTTTGCATGAGGTTTTGTTGCATGGAGGGAAAGAAGAAAAGAGGAAACCAACTTTAGTTTATGGCTTTGATGAGCTGATATTTGGCTAAGGCCAGTTTGAATATACAGATTTGGCAGTGTTAAATGGGTTATTTGCAGTGGCAGTGCTCGAGCTGGATTTTCTTTTTCTTTTGTCCATTTTTGATTAATTTAAAAGTTTTCAAATTAAAAACTAGGTTGAGAACTAAGGATGATAATATAAAGAAAAACATTATTCTATTGGTAAAACAATATAATCTCGTTTAAAATAAATCTTGACCATCTATAAAAACGTACAAACTAAATTGTTTCCTAGTAAACAAAGTCAGGATAATTTTTATTTTCCTTATAGAAAAAAAAAAACAAAAAAAACAAAAAAAAACGAGTGTGAAGAAAATTTTGAGATATTATATAAATATAACGATAGAAGAATAGAAATTACCCAAAACCAGCATAAAAATAATTGCTTATCTTATTATATCCAAGTTAAAAATTTTGATGTTACAAAGAAAAAAATTCAATTCGTTATAAAATCGCCAAAAATAAATTACTAATTCTACGAAAACACACGAGAAAGATCTAAAAATTGCAAAGGTTTACAACTTTTATCATACAACACAAGGAAACATTCAACAAAAATAAAAGAATATAGAACGAATCGTTACAACAGACAAGCTATTTCTATCTATGAGCCACTCATCCTATAACCAATATCGATCTTTTCCCCTACATTCAAAGTTCAACCTAATTGACAATTAAATACCAATATGGAATGGTGAAATTCTATAACTGACCCTTGTACATCATGAACATGCAGCCACAAGCTAGGTTAGGGACAGGAACACCACTTCTACCTTCGATAATTAGACTGAGGCGGTCTTCTTCCTCCTCCCCTTCCCAAACTCGAGAACTGATTGCCAGTTTGGCGAGGATTGTTGTATCCTCGGCCAGCATTCGGATTAACTGGGGGCACCCAACCACCAGCTTTATGGTTATAATTATTCCCATACGATCGGTCAGCTTCTACATTACTGTATCCAGGTGGTGGATGGAAATAAGTATCAGGAAGGTGAGAAACCTGAGCCCCACTCCCAGAAGGATGGGGCGCGTATCCATGTCCATTATGTTGTGGTGGGACATGAGGGTAGTATCCATGTCTGTTGTATTCCCTAGCATGAGGCACGGGAGCGTTGTATACTTCATTCCGAGGATTTTGGAATCTGCTGTGTGGATTCTGGGCTTGTGAAACATATGGTTGTCTGTAAGCCATTGAGCTTGGCGGTCTATAGTGAGAGTAGCCAGAACTTGCTTGCATCACAGCATGTTCTCCACCTGGGTATGTATGATTCCGGTAGTGCTGATAATTCGGTCTGTGTTCGACTGGGTATGGATGATGCATCTGACCAGCATGGCCATTGTGCTCTCCCCGTTGCTGCAGACTGTTAACAACAAGGCGATGTGCAGCCTCTCCAAGCTGTCGGCCAGATATGGCTCCATTTGTGTTATGGTCGTGCCTGCTAAGAGATTGTTCAATTAATACATCTTAGATAGATCACCCAAAACAGACTAACACCAAAACGAGATACAATACCTTCCATTGTCAAATGGCCTCCTTCCAGAATTCTCATGCCAAAGTACAGGTTCAGGTTTTAGATCACCAATTGTCACAATCTATATGTTAAAAAAGAAAAATAATCAGGCAGTAAACTCCCAGAAACAATGCAGTAAAGAAAGAAAAGAACAAAGAAAATATAATACAAAACAGAACTTCTAGGGGTATGAGAACAAGATTGGAAGACTTTCTACTTTCTATGCTAAACCCACACAAAAGACATGTTGTTAATACCAGTGTGTATCAAGGACAACATAAGTTTATTCGTCAAGTGAATCGTTCTAGTTTTACTGAAAGAAAAAGATCAGTAAACCAAGGGTTTTGGTTAGATGGGTTTTCGTCAAATGAAAAATGGGGGTTGATAATATGGAATGATTGCATGAATATGGATTTGAGAATGGGGAATGAGCCATAACCCTCAAGTTGTCACTTCCTTTCCCCACTTCCCCACTTTATACAAGTACATCTATAATTCCTTGAAATTACTTGTAGCTGTATTATTACTACATCTATCATGCCAATAGATGTAGGATTCCAAGATATTTTGCTCCTAAAAATAATATTTTCGAGTTCAAGCAGACTGTAAACAAGATAGCATCTAAAAGGTAGTACTTTATCCATGAGATCAGAATGTATAGGAGCAAGCAAACAACTCACAGAACCTAAACATGTTTGCATCAACATCGGCTAGGGGAAAGTTCACCTCGAGAAACAATTGTAATATCCACTAAGACCATAAAACGGAAAAATATCAAAACAGACGAGACAAACCAATTTTCTCAAAGTTTACCTTCTTGGGGTAAATGACACCTGGCAACGGTTTAGTTATGTGTTTATGAACATCTGGAAGCCTATATATAGAACATCTGAACACCAAAACATTTTTAAGGTCAGACAGTAATATGAGTGCATCTAACCAATTGACATATTATTCCAAGAAATTCACCATTGCAATTCTATGAAGCTTACATGACTTGGTTGTTCATGATATCTTCCATCCCCAAAATAGGTGATCTGAAGACAGGAGGGCAAGGATCACCAGCACAAAGGGAAATATAGCCATTCATTCCACCACTGTATACAGCCGTAAATAAGATCTGAGAGAGTCTGTAGAGGATTTTACCATAACTTGAACATAGGAAATAGTTTCATGCCATCATTAAGAGCCCAACTTTATCATGTTGCAAGACACGGGCATCCCCAGAACAGAGAAGGAATAGTCTTATTGGTCCTCTTAATCAATTAGAGCATAGCTCAGGAGTAGGGTTGTTCATATATCTTAAAATGAAATGGAAGTGTTTTATATTCTAATATATGCT
This sequence comes from Monilaria moniliformis, assembly GCA_034509125.1. Taxonomy (NCBI): domain Eukaryota; kingdom Viridiplantae; phylum Streptophyta; class Magnoliopsida; order Caryophyllales; family Aizoaceae; genus Monilaria; species Monilaria moniliformis. The sequence continues at coordinate 10,255 of JAYDZE010576744.1, forward strand.
GATTAAGGCTCTGCATCACAATGGTTTCTCATATACTGTTATCTTTAATTTACTTTAGTATGCATAATGGTTATGCTTCAGCATACTTGACTCATAAGTGAATATCACAGATGGTACTACAGGCTTTATCAGAAAATGAGCCAAATTAATCAGAGATATCAAAACTCAGGAGACATGTAACTAAGAGATATGTCCATGAGAACAGGAACAGAAATATGCTAAAGCACATAAATATGTAGCATTAAATAGAACAAAAATCATTTTTTCTTTTCCAGGCAGTACTTTATTTCAATACGAACTTCTGCTAGGCAAAACATACCAAGTTTTAGATCAGTCGCAATATTACCAAAGAAATAGTGTATATATTGATCCAATAAGATTTTAAGATTGTTATCCTGTAGATTTTTTCTGTGTACATAATCTTAGCTACAAAAAAACACAGGATGATTACAACCACGTAGAAAATATATGTACACACAACATAGATGTCCTATGTCCAAACAATAATTAATTCTTTGAAGACAAACCTTGCCCCTGGATCAAGCCGCTCCTTAACCAAAATTCTGTCTCTGTCAGTCATGTTCTTACAGCGATCATCAAGAGAAAATATATATGGTGATAGAGTGTGAGATAGTGACACAAAAAGCATATCAAACATTGTGCTGTTTCTTCGAGCTTCTTCTTCCTGCATAAAGCCATTCAACTTAGTTGGAATAACTATTCATAAAAACACAACCCCACTGTGATTGTGAAGGGGCCAGACACAGGACCTAGAGGAGACCAAGAGAGGCAATAGGCCCCCTTCAAATTAAAAAATAATACCAAATGAGAAGTAAATTAGTAATTTTAGATATTTCATTCCAAAACAGAAGGATTATATGCTAATTTTACATTCTAATTTTTAAGCATCGTTTATTTATTATTAATGCTAGCATTTTTTTTCCCTCAGTCTTCTCTCCCATCTTTGTCAAAATCATTCAAAATTTATTAAGACCCACTTAAACTTCTGTATTAACTTTAACTTCGAAAAAGTTGTAAATTTTTGCTTCTTGTAAATTTTTTGCCTTTTTTCTTCATTGGTTCTTCCCTTGAGTGTGTTTTTTATTTTTATTTTCAATTCTCAATTCGGGTATCTTAAACTAATATTCTTCTCATTTACACTCAAAATCTATTTTCACACAATGAATATGACTATATTATGGATTATCCATTTCATATTTTTCTTAACTGTATCCATCACTTAGCACTAGATTTTTGTTAAGTGAATTATTAGAACATGATTGCTAGCTTGTGCTATAATTTAGTCATGGCTAAAATTTCATATGTCCTTGGATGAATATTATGACTTCTTTTTTAATTATAATTAATATAATTATCAATGATCATTTTACTTTTTCTTAGTGAGCTTATATGGCATATCATAAGAGACACATCACATTGTAACTTTATAACTCTCTCCAGGTTGCAATTTAAGATAATTATTATGTTTAACGGTTTTACAACATGAAGAACAAAAATAGAATGCTATGAGGTTATCTTGTTAATTTATTAATCTTTATTAATTAGGATAATATGAAGAATTTACTAAAATTGATATTAGCTTGTTATATTGATTCTTACAGTTACGTAAATTATCCTATATCACACTCTAGTAAGTTGGACCTCCCTAAAAAATCATGGGTACATCACTAGAAGGAGCCATTACTATACCGTAAGTGTGTGCTCAATTTTCGCCACCTCTGCAAGCAGACGGCTCTCATCAATGAAAGGCAACTTGGCAATACCCTAAGCCCGAGAAAATTAAAGAATATGAGTAAAAATTCCAAAGCCGGTGAATTTAATAGTAATGTAAGATTTGACTGCAAGAGAACATACCTGCCAAGAGAACCGCTTACCATTCATGTCAACTTCGAAGTCTGATTAGAAAGAAGACAAAAAAGTAAGAGTCTTCAAATTACGTAAAAGCATGTTATGATAAACCCATACCAGTAGGATAAAAGTCAATTATCGGTGAGTTTGGATCAGTCATCAATTTCCTGTACTGCTCGGGCAAAGCATGAGCACTGAAGATAAACTCAGTTAGAACACCAGAACAAGTAGGTTCGCAAAGCAATAAGAGAATATAAATCCAACCTTGCAGCAGGGAAAACCCCCAGCAATTGATTGAACGGCTTAAATGGGGTTCCCAATTCAAAGCTTATGTTCAGCTGTCCAAGATCCTTAAGGTCCGAAGCAAAGGGAGCATAATGGTAAGGATAAAACCTGCAAAAACATATGCTTTCTGTTTGAAATTCATAGCACATAATAGAGGAAATTTAAAACGCAATTTTCAAGTCAAAGGTACATGTTCGATCTTCAAAAATCGGAAACAGCAGAAGGTGTATGTAGTCACAAAATTTCAAAGTGCTTGTAGATAAGCAAAGTAGAATGAGTTGCATGGTCAGGAAGGTAGTAGCATCATATTTCCTATTTGATATCTGGATCAAAATTGATCTTTTCTAGATCAAGAACCCAGCTAATAATATCTTCATGAGCTTTACAAAACAGTAATTTAAGCAATCAGTATTTGCTTCAAGCATAAAGCGATGCTATTTGAAGATATTATGCACAGCTAGGGAAAGCAAAGACACAGGACACGACAACTGGGTGAAAAGAATCAAACAAAGAGAAGTTCACTTGTCATTGGCTTCATTGAGATAAACATTAAAATAGAAGTAGAGGACAGAAACTTTCCATTGCCAGGAACAAACCCCTTCATAGTAGTAGTGCATAACCCAACATAGACCTTCTGTGTATTTGAGGACCTAAGAAATCAATAAGCCAGTGAATTCATTACTCAACTATATATTAAAAGAGATCGAAGACAACATTTTAACTAGCCATTTGTAATGGCATGTCGTACAAAATTCTCAAAAGCTACTTATATTCTCACTTAGCAGTCAAGGAAATCAAGTTTAACAACTTACTACATCTCTTCGTACAGCTTCAAGGTCTTCCGGTGATTTTGCCGAAAACTTCTCGTCATAATACCTCTCTTTCCACCCTGGTTCACCCAATCTGACCTGAAAACCAAATTCAAAAATCAACCACCAGATCAACAAGGTCTAAACATACTCGACTTCAGAGAAGAGTGTTTGTTAGCAATACTGCGATAGGAACAATGTTATGCGCTTTGAGTTGGTTAAATATTTAGATACAGACAAAATAAATTATTTGGTTTTCAATATTATTCTTCAGTATTTTTAGTGATCAATTGAATTAGTAGGGCAACTAGAAATCAAGATGAAGAACTTGAAGGGGGGGAGTGAACAGATGTTTAGAGAGAGAAAGAGGGAGGGAAACACAAAACACTACCAAACATGAGTTAAGAGTCATTAGTTCTAATCTAAAACAAAAGGATAGTGCAGGGAAGCAAAGCAAATAGATACCCTAAGCTAAGGAAATACCTCACTAAATTGAGAGGTGAAATTATAAATGGTTAAATAAACACATGGACTAACTTCAAATTCAAGTATTGTTAAATAAACTAGAACTTTATTCCACATAAGCCTAACAAATAATTAAGGCCGCTGCAGGTGGACCGCAATGTTATTTAAAACTTTCCCATTCACCGTGTTGGTTTAGAAGTTTTGAGGTTGTCTTTCGGTTGGGGCAGGGAGGTACTGTGTGTAAACTTAATATGAACAATGGAAAGAATTCAGCTAATGCTTACATTATCCTCCTCTGGGTTTTCCTGATTAAAAGCATCAGATTTCCCTCGAAGTGACTCCTTAAGCTTTAATTTCAGCTCTTCTTTGTTATCTTGAATCTGAACCACAGCATAAATATTAGTTTGTCGAGAACTTAAATATTCTGTAAGATAAAACAAAAATAACACGACCAAAAAAGTACTATCCTACTGATTAACATTTGTGCATCTCGATCACTAACGACAACTCAAACTCATATCAGTTAAAGTAGACAAGTGTTAAATCTCGGACAATGGAAATAAAAACAAGCTGCCTCTCCTTTCAGAGGAAACATACTTCACTTTCTAGACCAATTTCCGCTTCAACGATAGCAGCCCCTAAAGTGGCTCCAAGATCAATCCGTGCAACTTTTTGAGCTCTATTGTAGGTCTTTCCATCACCCATGGTTGTGGACTGTTTGCACCCAATATCAAGATCAGACAAGCTTGAGGTAGCATGGCCAAGCTGATCATGTCTCACGTTAGATGAAGAGCCCTTCTGTTGATAGGGTGAGGATAAAGGACCTGAAGCAAGACGAGAACCATGGAATCGATTGACCGGAACTAGAGACTCAGGCTTGTTTGTTGGTTCACAGTCATCTCCTCGCTTAGCTTGAAACTTCTCACGCTTGATTCTTTCAGCTTGTCTCTGCATATATATACACTCACATAAGCATGGATAGATGTAATGTTGACAGGCAAAACTGGAGAATTACTTCCATCAGGGACAAATGTTTTAATGAATAAAAATAGAGAGATCATCAAGCCGCATGATTTTAAAGAACTCAATCTCAATGACTCCAAGGCCAGTCAAAAAACTAAAGTATAGCCACAACAATATAAAGGAAAATTCTGCAGTGATTGTCATACTAATGGAGCATGTTCTGAAAAAGGAATGAACAGAGTTGTAAGTGGAATATAGGGGTAGAATAAACCTGGTGCAATCGGGCCCTTTTTTGAAATATTTTATCTTCAAATGACCCCACAGCTTGAATAAAGTGCTCTACTCTGCTGAGGTTTGGCTGGAAAAGAACAAAAAAGATAGCATATAAAAATCAAGTCTCAAAAGTATTTATATGAAGGGGAACATAGAAAAGAATCATAATTCCTAAAATAAGGGTAATTTGTTTTTGCCATCCAAACTTTGCCAAAACGTTCACCAACCAAAATATGTTTTTTTTTTGTATCTGCCATCTGGAGCTATCACCAGCAGAGTTTTTCCTGGAATCCATGCAGACGGAATATTCCTAGAATGTTCTGCCTGAAGCGGCTATCAAATATATAGTACTTATTGGAACCAACCAGAAAAAGAACCATAGTTTGTAGCAAGCTCATAAAGTGGCATTGTTCGGATGGCAAAAAACGGTTTACCCATAAAAAAAATACCTTGCTTCCATCAGTCAAGTACCCATTCATAGCCCTCAACTCCTTTTTATAAACAGCCATGAGCAAGTTGATTGCACCCTATGTATTGAATAGATTAGGAGCATTACATATAGCAGCACCATGAATATTGTGTCTTTTTGTTGGAAAGTAGATAGGACTCAAGGAAATCAGCAATTATAGTGACAATGTCTTTTAATGGGTAAGGTAAATCACAGTGTCCAATCCTACTGGTAATGGTTTTGGTTGGCAAACTAGTATTACAAGTCGTGTGGTAGAACAGATGCAAAAAGAGCGAAGCTTACTAATAACAGATGTTGCATGACCAGAATAAATGCATTCAAGAAACTCATTAAGTTCAAGTTTCATGGTACTCATAGACCTAAGTATCCAGAGCTTTAATAAATCATAGCTTCATTAGAAGTTTAAGCAACTCTTCACTAATTATCCAAGTTAGAAAATCATCATTCAACTTCAGCCTAGATAATATGAACTCTCGATTACTTCTCAACCATTCTATGCTAATGGTGGTTAAGAAGGTCTCTTATCATAACAACAGTCTATCAGATTCCATTCCACCACACCCACACCACAGTTGTCAACTTTTTTGTTATCAATTATTCACTTGGTTAAACCTTACAAAAACTTCAATATATGATGCCCATATTAATATATTGAGGAAGAAACTAGAGAACAACTCTTCAATCATTTATTCCCATCATTGTTTCAGCCATCTCAACATTGTGTTGTCAAGTAAGAATGGATGCAAAATTCAGGAAGTCAAGGTTTACTAGGTTTCCTGAAACAGCCAAACCATATGAGCAGGCAACAAAACACCTTTGGCATGACTTTTTTTATTTATCCAAAAAATGATTAAATAATAAACCAAAAGGACCACATAAGTTTGGATACAAAATCATCTATAAAACGTACCTCACGAATCTCGAGTGTTGGCATATGCGGCAAAAAGTCATTGCCAACAAAGAAGCACATGAAGATGAAATCATCAATAATACATTCAAAATCAATCTCAAAAGGAAGATTAGGGAGCCTCATCTCAAATTCCAGATATTCACGAAGAGTCCAAATGTTCAAGAACTGCAAGAAAGGCCACATTAGCATTTGTATCTACACACACAAGTATATTTATGATGTTCTATCATGTAAACGTCCAACTTACTTGATAAGGCTTTTTAGGCACAATGTCTGCATCACCTTTCTCATCAAATTCTCCAGCCTTTCTCTTTGCCTTCCCTTCACAATTTGCAGCTAAATGGCCCACTTGACCACAAAGAAAACATTTGTCTTGTTGTCCTGGAGTGAACACAACCTTGCAATCACAATTGGAGAAAACACTCATCATATAGAAGAAAGTTCAATGTTGGTGAGAGAGTTGAACATCCAATTCTGAACATAATAATAAACTATGACCCTGTCAACTGTAGCATAAGTTTTTGCTCAACCCCATTCTAAACATCAACCTGTCATATCATTCTAAAAGATCCGAAATAACAGACTTCAACATCAAATGATTAAAATAGGTCGTGTCAGAGTGTCAGGTAACAAGTGACATACCTCTCTAAGTATAGAAAAGTGAACTTCATGAGTGGCCAAAGCAAGCATGATCAGATCTGCATCCTATCATGCAGAAAGAGAGATGATAGTCAATCACATAAGCCAGGGAAACTTGCCAACATTTTCAACAGATAGATGCCATACCAATCCATACAGACAATGACGTGTATTTGGATCATAACCAGGAAGATTCCTTTGGAGACGGATATAAGACATGATTTTGTGTTCCCCTTCACCAGGAACATTTGCATCTGAAAGGATAACCTTCACGGAGGCAGAGTAATTTGCATAAATCATCAAAGAAGTTCTACAAGTCTAAACATGCTATAGAAGTGAAAGCATAGACGAATCCATGACAACAATACCTTGACATTTTTCCACCCAGGGTCATTGTTTAGTCTTAGGTGAATATAATATTGTAGAGCAATGGATAGAACAGCCATAAATGGTGTTCCAGGCGTAATAACATTGGAATCAAAAAGTTGTGATTCCTGTTTGGGAGGAAGCTTTCTCCCTTCTTTTTCAAACTCCTGACGTAACCTTTCCTCCTCAGCTGCCTAGAAATCATATTATGAGAAAAATATACATTTACACTATATCTTTGTAATGAGACCATAATAGAGGACACACCGAATCTGCTGCATCTTTTGCTGCTCTGAAACGCCTTGACCGCTGTTGATTCATCTTAGCCCTTGGTGCAACTCCATCTAACAATAAATGCCAGTTTGAATTAAACAGATGTTGCCAATATCAACTCACATCAACTTACCCATTGCTAATCAAAAAATTTAACCTATTTACCCACCTATAGCCATGTAAAGCAGTTTCCTTGGCCGCACCATCACAAAAAGTCTATCTATATAGTCAAATATGCACTGAAACACCTCATCAAAGGTGGTTGGAGAAGGCTGCACAATACATAAAGTTTATCATCAGATTTTTCTTCTCAAAGAAAGGAACACTATGAAAAACATCCTGATGGAAATCTAATAAAGCTAAAGTAAATTAGAAATTAGTTCTTTAAAAGAAAAGCAAGTTCAGTGAGTCCAAAACCTTTGGATATATTTCAGGACGTTGCTACCTTAGAAGGGATGCATGTCATATGAGGAGTTTACAATAGTATATCAATGAGGAGTTTCATTCCGGATGCATGTCATATGAAGTATCTATGCAACATAACATTAGCATTCAATCATTTCCCAGATAGAATAACAGGTGACGTCAACTAACTGCTGAATTTATATAAAGTCGGCCCAAAAAAATATTCTAGAACGACGCATGAATTTAATATGCTGAAACAGCCAAGAGCCTAAAACTGACATAAGTTCAAACTATCAAATTATCCAACTGCACAAGCTTACTCGGTCTTCTGGGTGAAAGCAGGGATGAATAATTCCGTTCATATCGAGATACAGATTGTCGTATTCGATGTTGTTAGGGTTCGGCTTGCTCGTATCCACCGGAATTTTAACACCTTCTATTTCCACAGGTTCTTCCTCAATTACGTCCACTACCACCATTGGATACTTCTCCGCCAGCCACCGATAGAACGCCGGAACTCCCATCGTCAATCAATCGATCGACTCAGTGGGGCTGAGCTGTTCGGTGAAGAATAGAGGCGGGCTCAACGGTGCCGTGCTCTTGTGACGGAAGAGCTGCAGCGGTAACGGCTCTTCGCGGTAGGTCGTCCAGCTGAGAATTGAGGGGGGAGGAGGAGGCGACGGCTGCGTAGGCGGCTGGGAGGCGTTGATTGAGGCGATGAATTGTAGAGTGACGAGGAAGATTTGCAGATTAGGGATTTATGTTCTTCGTGAATTCAGATCAGAGGGGGAGAGGGGAAGATGGGAGCCGAGAGAGGGGGAATGAATGTGGCAGTGGTTGGCAGTGGAATTTGAGAGATGAGGAAGAAGGTTTACTGGCGTGAAGAGAAGAGAGAGAGAGAGATAATGAAATGGGCTACAACTTTGGGCCCTGTTTTAATTAAGCTATTGGGTTGTAATTACTATCATTAGTTGGACCAAGTTAAAGTTTAGCATAATATATTGGGCTGTGATTAGGATTCAAATTTATTTATTTATTTGGTTAAATTAATTAGTATTAGTATAATAAAATTAATTATGCCAAGTAACTTTAATTATAATCATTTAATCTTAGGATAACTATTCTGAAAACAACTATTGCTCGACGTATAATTTCAATGATGAGTGCATAATAGATATTATGACCTATTAATTGGAGGGGAAGCGTCTTACCAACTAAGCTGCGCTTTATCGTCAGCGTCTACCATTATTGTATTTTCTTTTGTAATGTCCCCTACCATTTACGTTGAAAATTAATCTCGCACCACTTCTCGATATCACACACATATACAAGTGATGTGCCATGCACCTTCCATAAAGAAACTTTCTTGAGCACTGCTCCTGTTTATAATCCAAAAATATATTTAACAAATACTTTCCCTCGCCCAGAAATATGTTTAACAAGATATATTTCACACCTTAGAATGTGGCTGGCCATAAAATGCTATTTTTGTAAATTTTAATAATAAAAATATTAATAAATTAATTGTCTTATTTAATGCTGAATTCTCTTTACATTATTATTTCTTTTTACTTATTTTGATAAATTTTCAATCAATAATACAACAGTAATAAAAAAAATTATATTTTTTAGGTGAATTAAATATTTTATTAAATCACTAATAAATAAACCGATTTTAATTTTAATCAAAATTATTACCGGTCATAATATTATGATTAAATAGCATCACTCTAACTAATTAGAAGTGATAATGAGGTATCAATGGTGGAGGTGTAATGTCTCAAGCTTCTGATTTTGCTTTTCCATTTTTCATAACAACCCTAATTAGTCCATGCTTCATATTTGAGGTCTCATTTTCTTTTTTTCCTTAAATGTTGTTTTAGTTGGAGATCAGCCATTTTCATTCACCTTCTGCATGTTCATGCTACCAAATTATCTATTGATATATCCCTCATTTTATTATTATTTTAAATGGGATAATATTCTATAAATCATTGAAATTTAACCAAATTTTGGTTATACATCCCAACTTTAAAAATATGTTTGACAATTATTGTAGTTTTGATTTTATCTGATTTTGCTAACAAGGCCGAATTTCAGTCAAAATTTGTCCTTGTATTTAAATTGATTTCAGCTAATTAGTGCAATCTCAGTCGAAAACAACTAGGTTTTGATAAGTAACATCGACTGATTTGGCCACCTCAAATTTTCAGGCGACCATGTCAACATTAAATTGGGTCAGAACCCACTCTTTAGCAAAATAGATGAAATTAAAAGTTCAGTAATTACCAGACAAAATTTGACGCCAGTGTGCAAAACTAGAAATTCGTCAAAATTTAATAATTTACACGCTATCGTCGCTTTTCAAAAATAAATTCATCTAAAGAGGGATGCCAACTTCTTACCAGATTAAAAAACTGTTAGAATTTTTAAGAATGATCTAGTTGTTAGGGTATTGTTGTAAGGAATGGAGAGACATTGCTATAAAATGATGTTACAATCTAAAACATATGCCTACCCTATTCACCAAATAAAGAAAGCTTCATTGCGATTCGGGACGTCGTTGAGTTTGGGAAAAAAAATTGTATTGATAAGGCAGGCAGGCATGCGGGTTGGCTGAGAGAAGTCGTACATTTGATTGTTTTGTTTACAAGAGTAAAGGGAGGCAATCGTAACATGGTCATCAGGTTGACAAGCATTTCCTCCTAGTTTTCACATTTGATTTGGCCAATAATTCATCTCGATTACGAAAATGTTTTAATGGATAGGGGCGAGCATTCGGTTTGGTTTTTTGTCCAAACCGAATCGAACCGGAAAATCGATTTTTTTTTTCAAAATTAAAACCAAACCAAACTGAATTACCTGAAAAACAGAACCCGAAAAATCAAAATCCAAACTATGAAAACCGATCCAAACAGAAAAAATAGAAAAACTGAAAATCTGAAAATCCAAAAATGTATGTATATATATTATATATAATATATTTATGTAAAAAATATAAATATACGCAAATTATATATATATATATATATAATATATATATTGATATATAAATATATATACATATATTTAGTTATTATATATATAAGATTAAATAGAAATTCGGTTTTTCAGTATTTTTCGGTTTATAGTATATCCGAACCGAACCGAAAACCGAAATTTGCCAATAATTAAAATCGAACCAAACCGAAATCCGAAAAAAAACGAACCAAATTTTAAATTTCGGTTTGGTTCGACTCAGATATTCAGATTTCGGGTATTTTACTCATCCCTATTAATGGACACTTACAATATTTATTGTCAAATATCACGAATTACTTCCATGGAGTACTTAATTAGTTCGAAGAAATAATTCAATGTCAAAGTCTTATATACCATTATATGGCGCGTAAAATGATGATTTTGATCGTTGAATCAATCTTTTCCCAAAGTCTACGGTTCGAAAATGGACCAATACTTGTGCACCACAAACTAAGACAAAAAGAATCATTAATTACAGTTAAAAGATGCAACCCTCAAACTTAGATCATGTTATCGATTGGCTTTCGTTGAGAAAATGGTAGGGCCTTCCTATTGTATGTATCTTCTTAGTGTTCAAATGTCACAACCAGCAACAAATTTCATTCACAGAACATGGGATGGCATACAAAATAACCCTCTCTTCATGGCCCCATTACACTTATTGCTTTCTTAGTTCAATGCCATGGACAATCATTCATAATCCAATTATTTTGCCACTTTTAATGGTTTGAATTCTCAATTTCATCATTTTTAGCATGTCACAGTGTCCTTCTATCAACATTTATTACTAAAATTGAAGCATAAAAAGTATATATATACCATGATTATGAGTTAATCAATCCTAGTAATAGACTATTAATCGAAAATTGCGAATTAAATTAATAAAAGTAATGATAATTGAGATAATTGTCCGACGTGAACAAAACGTTCGTTCTTCATAACGATGTCGTTGAGATAATTGTCATTTAAATCATAATTTTTTGTTGAATTTCGGCCGACACGTCACCACCAATTTCATCGAAATTTTGATCCGTGGGATAATTGAGAAGATGTCAAAAGTTATGATTTTATGTTTCAGTTTCAAAAGTTATGAGATTGACCAGAAATCAACGAAAAGTTATGATTTAAATGACAATTATTCAAAAAAGAAATAAGAAACTTTTACTTCTATTTTTACAGCAGAAGATAAAAGAATAAAAATAGTATTCTTGCCGCAAAAGCTTTTGTCCTTTATTTAATTATTTAATTTTACAGATCTTATTTCTCTCATCAACGCGCCGCCGCCTACGTTTTCCGCCTCCCTCAACTCTCAGCTGCTGTGCCGTCGCCGCCGCTCCTTCAGCTAGGTTTGTACCGTATTCTTTTTTAAAATTCCACGAATGCTATGAGTTTTTCTTTGTCGTTAAGATATGTCTGTTGATTTCCTTGTTCTTCTTTGAACAAAATGTTGGCTATAAGTGATGAGGCTTTCATGAATAAACGTTCTATCTGTTCCTTTGTTACGTGATTTTTCAGTTACAGCAAATTATTTTGTTTTGCAGTGTAGCTTAGTGACTAAGTAGGATTCTGTAGCTGAAATTGTCACTCTTAGGAGAAAACCCCAATTTTATTTGTAAATAATTGTGAAATGATTCCTCGCTTGCTATTGTTGCATATTGGTGCTGTTTCTGGAGATAATTACAGCTTTGGCAAATAATTGTTCATTTCCTGAGTGGACTCTGTTTTAGCTTCAATCTTTTTTCATGCCAATACCGTCATTGTATTATGCTGTCTTCGGGCTTGAGTTTAACATGAAAAAACTTCTTGTTTCATTTGCATTTTAGGTTGTTTATAAGTAAAAATCGTGCTCCCTCAAAAGTATACGGATGTTTGATTGGCACATTTTTTAAGAAAATAGTTGATGGGTGTTGGTGGATGTATTTTTAATGGATAAAAGGTATTACTAAGGGTCCCGCTATGTAGAAAATGTGTGGTTTTTTTGTAAACAAGAGGGTTTGTAAGGTTGAAAATAAGAATAAGACAATTGTAGTATATTTTTGTGGACGGAGAGAGTATAGTATATAGTGATCGGTGTGTAACAGTCCACTTGGCTGAATAACGTATGTGCAGTTTAGACGCTGCTGTGTCATGATTCCTGACTGGTTCATTGTTAGGAACTTAGGAGACTGTCTGAAGTGCAGTTGCTAATCTCTGATGTAGAGGTTTTCACTCAATTTTGTAGATGAATGCGCGTAAGAAGAAAGGGTTGTATAGAAAAGCTGTGTTGCTTATGAGTTATGATTTATGAATATGCTGGAACCTCCAATACATTTATAGGACATGGAACATTCTTGTTAGAGTATGGTTTACGACCCCTTGATTGATAAGTAGCTTATTAAGCTTTGTGCACTTCATTTCACTCATATAATCATTTCTTCATGAACTTCTTTCTGCAGTAGGTAAGGGTTCTGGCATTTTCTGATGTGATTTGTTGGTTCTTTTAGTAAAGTCTAGATTAGATGATGATCAAATTTACATCACCATAAGTTGATGCATTGTTGCATGAAATCGCAGGCTATAGTACTGGGATAATAGAGATGGACGATGTGATAACAGACATTCCACCACCTTCAAGACTTCTCTTGGAAGATCTAAACAACTTCACTCCACGACCACCTTCCCTTCCATCTCCATTCCTGGTGTTTTCATGTGCTGATTTAAAGAAAAGCTTCTCTCCCTCAGTTCTCCTCATTGCCATGTCTTCCCCATCTATTCACCTCTTACACCACTTGTCCTCAAAAAATCTTATTGGGACGCTTATTCTCCCTGAGATCCCTTTTGCTGGAAACTCTTTTGGGCCTTCACTTCGAGACAAATCATGCAACATATATGCCCTCAATGAAGCTGATAAAATGATCATGATCGTCCTAGTTCAGTTCTCTGTTACTTCAGAGAGAGCTAATGCAGTGGCTAGGTTGCTGATTGGCGAAAAGATCACACCTCAGAGGGTTTTGATTCTGGATTCCGTTCAAAGCCACAACTTTCGTGGCAGGCTCTCTCCGGACGAGACCATTGCCTTCAAACTGGAGACGTCATTGGAAAGAAAACATTCAGAAGGCAATGCTTCTATTGTCAAAGGTCTGGATTATTATCCATCAGGAAGCATGATAGATGGCTTGGCTGCTGCTCTGTTGAGTCGTTGCCAATTGAAGACGATCAAGGGAACTTTATGCGTTTCATGGCCTGATTTTGGTACTCCAGTGATGTCTCTGGTCAAGTCTCTCTTGGTGGGGAATGTCTTAGCAGGCATAAACTACACCATTGATGAGGACTATGAGGACGAGTATTTGAGGTTGAGCCGGAGAAAAGATCGCGTCGATTCTGACCTGTACACGTGATCCATGAGTTCCTAGATATGCCAAGTCTTTGGAGGCATTATACTAGAAGCAAAATGACGTCACTTTGATCATGTTTGTTTTTGCACTTTCAGTTTTCCTCCCATTTTAGGCCATCAAAGTTGACATTGTTAACATGCACTTATTTTCATAAATATAGTAACAATTTTATCTTCATGGTGCCAACTCAATTTCTGAATGTTTACTTCAATTGTGCTGAAACTGCCGAAATCAAGAGTTATACATGTGTCTTCGTGTAAGAATCAAGACTCCTAATTTTCTTGTCCATGAATTCATTTCAGTTCCCATCTTCAATATTTCGTAGTGAAATTGAACTTATGTGTAACATTACGCTATTAACAAGTATCAAATTTGAACAAGAAAAATAATTGCTTCTCTTTATGGTACTCGCATATATCTCGATACTTGGTTATATCAAGAAATCCATTTTTTTTTCCTTTCAATGATTAACAAAATTCAAACTCTTTTTCTAGTCCACCTTAGATCATGCATCCAACGGACTAACTCCTTTTCTGTTATAAAGCAGTCAGGAAATTTTTGGATATCCTCACCAACGTATAACAAGACACGAATTTTTTCTATTATCTGAAAGTGGAAAAGTTGAAGGGGTAAAACATCCAGCATTTTATTACAAGAAAATATGCTAGACACTTAGGTCTGGTTGCTTGCCCAATATCTTATATACAACTCATTATAAGGTACAACCCTATAATTTGGTTCTTTAGGTTTGGGAGATCCCACCAACCTGACTGATAGTAGTTACATCCTCTCTTGACTAAAAACTTTCACAACTTTTTACTCAAAAAAATAGTCATTGTTTGAATTCATGTGCCAAATCTCACTTATATAACTGATGCTCAAAAGGCTTTCTCCACAATCTCTCTCCCCCTCTCTCTGAAACCATCCAAGAAAATCAGATATAGCAAGAAAATGGCTGCTTCTCTTCACTCAAAAGGGCTCATTTTGCAACTGATAATATTGGCACTTAGCATAACCTTGTCCACCTTGCACGCGAGTGAGCTGCCTCTGACCTTAGATTACTACAAATCGACGTGCCCCTCTGTGCTTGAAGTTGTCAGGAAAGAAATGGAGTGTGCAGTGCTCTCTGATCCGCGCAATGCAGCCTTGATCCTGCGATTGCATTTCCATGACTGCTTCGTTCAGGTCACTTTCTTGATATATACACTTATTGATAGTGAAAACAAAGCGTTTCTGTAATGCTTTTTTGATCATTTTGATGCAGGGCTGTGATGCGTCAGTGCTGCTGGATGACACAATCACACTTCAGGGAGAGAAGAAGGCATCCAACAACATACATGCCTTGAAGGGATTCGGAATCATTGACAGGATCAAGAACAGGCTCGAGTCCGACTGTCCTGCAACGGTCTCCTGTGCTGATATCCTCACCATTGCTGCTAGAGATGCAGTTATCTTGGTACTCATTTCACCATACATACATTTGACTAAACTCTGCATCAAATTATCATTTTTTTTCCAACTTTTCCTTGATGCAGGTTGGTGGACCTTACTGGCCTGTTCCTCTAGGCAGGAAGGACTCAAAAACTGCAGGCTATGCTCTCAGTGATGCCAACCTTCCCACCGCAGACGACGGCCTTCTATCCATCATCTCAAAGTTCATCTATCAAGGCCTCTCAGTCACAGACATGGTTGCTCTTTCTGGTAAGAAACAATGCAACATATATAATCATCAGTTTTTGCTTTTGTTTATGGTTGTGATAGATATCTTATGTTGTTGTTTCAGGGGCTCATACTATTGGCATGGCTCGTTGCGTGAACTTCAGGAACAGAATCTATGGAGGCTTCTCTACAACAGCCGGAACAAATTCACTCTCAAAGAGCTATCTGAGTAAACTGAAATCAGTCTGCTCATCTGTGAAGGGATCATCAGACCAGAACGAGTCAGCCATGGACTACGTCACGCCCAATTTGTTCGACAACTCCTATTACCAGATGCTTTTAAGAGGAGAGGGGCTGATCAATTCGGACCAAGAACTTTATTCCAGTGTTGTAGCAGTTCAGACTAAGAAACTTGTCCAAAAATATGCTGAAAACTCAGTTGCCTTCTTCGAACAGTTGGCAGAATCCATGGTGAAAATGGGGAATATTACGAATCCTGAGACGTATGCTAATGGAGAAGTGCGGAGGAACTGCAGATTTGTGAATACATAAAGCGTTCAAGTTTGCATCTGTCTTAGAATTTCTGGGACATCAAGGGATGAATTTGATGCATCACTTATTTCATTATTTTCGTATACTTATACCACTTCGGTCTGAATCACAGTTTCGACTATTTATGGAATTGTCTATTTTCAGAGTTGATGTAGTTTTCATGTTCCACTCCATTTTCTTCGTTGCTCTTGCCAAACTCGCCGACTTACGTTGTTTCAATATCAATTATTTTAGTTGGAAATCAAACAAATTAAAGAATTGGTCCCACCATTATAGTTCAGGACTACATTTCAAATTTATTCTTATTTTCAAAAATCTGGATTAGCTACCTTTATCTAAACTTATCTCTCTTTTGAAGAAGAAAAAGAACAGTTTGTGTATTCGTAATTTCGCAAAATATATAGATTCCTCTGAAATGAAGTAGAACTTTTGGGGCTATTTGGTCTTGTTATAGTTATTCTTTAAGCTAGTACTGTAGAGGAATTTAGAAAGATCTGGTTTCTGCACATTACTTGTTTCTTTGCAAGATTTTGCATCATCATCCTCAACCTATTCCATGAAAACATTGTGGTTTTGAATCTTGATCATTCCTAATAGCGCTGATGTAGGTATATGTAAATTGGGATATTTCTTTTTCATGAGTTCTGCGTATTACTTGTATTTGTGCAAGATTTTGTATCATCATGCTGAAACTATTCGATGAAAATTCATGCTTTTTATGTAGGTATTTGTAGATGGGGATTTGTTGATGTGCAAGATTTATAATCATCACTCTCAAACTATTCCATGAAAAATTCATGGTTTTGAATCTTGATCGCATACTAACGCTGATGTAGGTATTTGTACATGGGGATTTTTTATTAGTTATGCGTATTACTTATTTTTGTGCAAGATTATGTATCATCATGCTCAAACTATTCCATGAGAATCCATGTTTTTGAATCTTGATCACATACTAATGTTGATGCAAATATTTGTAAATAGGGTTTCTTTCATCCTATGATTGAAATGGAAAAGGATTCAGGACGCGATTTGATTAGCAATTGCCAATAGCATTATAGAAATCATACTCACAAAGCTTCCAATCAAGGGTGCTGTGTTATCCACAAGGTGGAGGTATAGATGAGCCTCAATGACCAATTCGTGTTTGATGACAGAGGTGTGGTCGAGTATGAAGAAATTGTGCATTTTATACACAAGTTTTTGTTTCTTTATGATGGTCCAATTCACAAGTTTTCTATCCAATCCTCTTATATGCGTGGCTCGGAAAGTTGATCAGAGGCTTCTCTTTCTCTCGTGGAGAGAAGTCAAAGAATTGATTATTGAATTAGGAGAGGACAAGTGGTTTAGGGCGCACTCTAGCCTTTTTCTCTTTCAAGAATCTGACATGCTTGGAGCTTGTTCATTGTGAGTTGTGCCCCCTGCCTGATTTCAAAGGCTTCATATGGTTGAAACACATTTCAGTAGGTTGTGTTCCCGCAAGATGATTATGATTGTCTAATTGCAGCTGCCCCTTCTTGAGACTCTGACGTTGTCATCCTATGATAGCATAAAGTTGACTATCAGTATCCACGCTCTGGATGTCAAGTACTCAACTGTGGATGGCGAATTTATTGAATTATGTCTTACACACACACCACTTTTGGTTGCTACTTGTATTAATATATACATGAGTGATCAGACTGCTGAACACTTGGAACAAAGCTCTAGCTGCAATTTAGACAAGTTTCTTGGTGGTGCTTCCAAGCTCGAGAGACTGGTTGGGAAGGCATTCTTTGTCAAGCTATTATGTTATCATGCGAGCTCATTAATCTAGTAACACGCTAGATGATTTTGCATCTCGTATGATGTGTTTAGATAGCAATTGTGGTTTTGAAGAGCTTTTTGAAATCGGTTTAGAGTATAAAGTCACCAATCCCTTTACTACAGTTTATGAGCGTAGGTATTGGTCATGGATGCAGACTAGTGACTTACCACCATATGAAGTATATCGAGTTATACGAAGTTAGCTTTACCTTAAGGAAGTATCCATCGTGCTTCAGCTGATTGAAAATTCTCCTATTTTGAAAACGCTGCAAGTCTCTGTAAGTTTTGCTCAACTTGCCTAAATTTGATGCACCTAGCTGTTGGCAGTTTGTTTATGTTTACAGTTTCTACCGCATCTCGTACAAAATTAGAGCCAGAGGACTTGCAATTTTGGGACAAGAACGTCGTTGATGATTTCACGCTTGACGAGTTGAAGACTGTGAAGTTGAGTGATGTGTTTGCCTGTTGAAATGGAATTTATACATTCGCCTTGTCTTGAAGATATGACTATTAGACCTAGTAGATACTTGACAAAATCAAGTTTTTCTATGTTGATAGAGTTGGTAAGCTTTGGACGTGTTTCTCCACAAGCATTCATTGTTTTCATTCATGATCCAATGTGATTTGTGATCGGTAACTTGTGCATAACAAACTTATGTTGGTTTTTGCCCTATAATTTGAAGCTATAATCGAGCTTTGTCGTTTAATGCTGAGTTTAGTATTCTTCTGACAGCTTTGATCCTCTGTTTTTTAGTCTATATACTGAAGCCACTAATTTTAACCATGTATGTGGCCATCACAATGTAAAACAATATTCTGCATGACAACCCATGACCGGATTAACTAAATAATTTTAATTTTCTAAGGGCTCGTTTGGTAGCAATGATAGGATAAGATGAGATAATTAAAGCAAGACGGGCCGTAAGATAAGAATAAAGATAATAATCAAGATAAGGATTTAGTATGTATGTTTGATAGATAAGATAAGAATTAAGATAAAAATGAAAAAAGTGTTTGATTGTATAGATTATATTATAGATAAAGTGTTAAATGACAACTTTACCCTTTTTCAAAAAAATAATATATTTTTAATATTAAGAATTAGTAATTATCTTAATTCTTACTTACTAAAATAATTTACTAATTCATTGACTACGCTTTGTTAAATAACCAAATTAACCGAACAAATTAACAATTACAAATGTACAATTATTAAACCAATTTTAAACTGTTTACTGTTCCAATAACTAATCAGCCATATTAATGACTAATTAATAATAAACCAATAATTATTATTTGATTGTTTATTTATTTATCAAGGTATT
>JAYDZE010576745.1:0-11453 GCA_034509125.1 Monilaria moniliformis
TATAAAAAGTGTTATTTATTGGGATAAATTGTGGAAAAAAATAGAAGGAAAAAAAGGAAAAAGAAAGACAGAAAAAAAGGAAAAAGAAAGACAGAAAAAAAGGAAGAAAAAAAAAGGAAAAAGAAAGACAGAAAAAAAAGGGAAAAAAAAAGGAAAAAGAAAGAGAAAAAAAGGAAAGGGAAAGACAGAAAAAAAGGCCTCCCAGAGAATCGAACCTCTGACCTCCAGCATGGAATGGGCCGCATTACCGCTGGGCCAAAGCATGCTTTTTGTATTTTTGACAAGAATGTTATAATATATCTTATTATAAATGGTAATAAATTAAAAAAAATAAATTCGTTCGGGTCGGGTCAAACCCGGATTTGACCCGGGTTTGACCCGCGCGCACAGGAGTGTAGCTCTAACATAAATAAATATGTGATACAAAAAGAATGATATCATAAATATATGTTAGTTATATATATTGCTTATGAATTTTGACATTTTTCTTATGAAAAATTAATTTCAAATAATTTCAAATCAATTTAATGTTAAGTAATTTTAGGTTAATTTAATTTCGAATAATTTAACACCGTAAATATAAAAAGATAGGTTAGACTCTAAATATTTGGTTATTGTGTAAAATAATACTCCCGCAACAATTAATAAAGGACATAATATGAGTAGGCAATGTAACATTAGTAAATAACATGTTTGTAAGATTAAAATATAAAATATAATGTGAAATCCTATTCTAAAAAAGAAAAATGTAATACTTTTCTTAGTCATCTATTATGATAAATGTTGCATAATTTTTATGAATGGAGAGCGTAATGCCAAACTATGAACTATCACAGTAGGAAGATGCAGCTCCAGCCTCCATCAATATCAATATCAATATCAATATCAATATCAATAAATTTATAATTTTTCTTAGCACATGGCAAATTACCAATTTGGCCCTCGTTCGTCAAAAACCCCAAAAGCCCTAGCAACAGTGGTGCAAGTGCAACTCCATCTCCAACCATGAAACAGGAAAAAATTGTGCACCACACACTGAACTGAATCACTTCTCTCGTCGATCAAATCTTTCCGCACCAATAATGGCGCCAATTCGATGTCTGGCGAGATCAATGCCGTCGATGAGGCGGCTCAATCTCAGGTTCGTCTCCGCCTCCACTCACCTCCGCCAGGAGGCGCAGCTGGCGGACGTTCCGCCGCCCCAGACTCCTCTGCCGCCGAACCCTGCCTCCGGCAGCCCGTTCTACAGCGAAAACTGGCGGAACGCTAGATCTCCCGGCGCCGACGCGGCGGCGATGCCTCCCAGCCTCGGGTTCCTCAGCTTAGGCTCCCCGGGGATAGTGCAATCCCTAGCGGTGCTGGACGCGAACGGTTTGATGGATCAGTTTGCGAAATGGACGACGGAGCAGCGATGGGGGGACCTTAACCAGCTGTTTGAGCTTTGGATCAAGTCGTTGGATAACAGCGGGAAGCCGAACAAGCCTGATGTGGATCTTTACAATCACTATTTGCGGGCGAATTTGATGATGGGAGCGTCTACGGGGAAGCTGATCGATCTTGTCGAGAAAATGAATGATTATGAGATAGCGCCTAACACGGCGTCGTTCAATCTCGTGCTCAAGGCTATGCAGCAGGCCGATGAATCACTGGCAGCCGAGAAATTGATTGAAAGGTCGGGCCTTTACGAACTTTATTATTGAAGTTATTGACTTTCTATGTTGATTATCAAGAGCAAAGCACTATCTTTTGGCGTATGGATGTTTGACTACGTTGCATTACGAGGAAGTGCGTCTTCCTAACGCTTTCAATACTAATTAAATGAACAAGCTCTGCCTATGCCACTTGTTGAATTTAGATAGACTCTGCTTGTTTCTCGTTTTTACTGATAATAAACTCGATATGGATGTGCTCAATAGGTAGCTTTTGGCTCTTTGAGTTGATGTTATGTCCCAGAAGAATGTGCTACCGGTCAGTAAAATGTGAACAGATCATAGTATTTAAGGAAATAATAAGATGAACCCAATGAAAAATAGAACAGAAAAATGAACGAAAATGTTAGATGAAAGGGTCATGATATGTTTCTATATATTTCATATATCCTACGTTGTCTTGTCTGTTACTGTTTCTTTAATTGCCACAGTTCGTTTCATGCTTTAGTTTCCCAAGAGTGTTGTTATTTTTGGGTCAGAGGGTGTGTTGCCTGGTGGCAGTTATTAAATAGTTCACATTTCATGAATTCAGTTAATATGAGTATCCTGGTAGTTGCTTCATGAGATTGTTTTTTTCTTGTCAAATATGACAATTAGTTCCTTGTAGAGTTTATTGTTCGATAGGTGAATCTTTACTTTTTTCATGTCAGGATGCTCCAGAGCGGGCCTGAATGCAAGGATTCTTTGCCCGATGACGAGTCGTATGACTTGGTTATTACCGTGCTTCTTTCTACAAACCAAATTAGTCGTGCTCTGAAGTACATAGATTTGGCATTGACATCTGGATACATGTTGTCAATAAATGCCTTTTCTCGTTGTGTTCATAGTTTTGTTAATAACGGGAGGCTGGACACCTTGGTATCGGTTATAGAGAGATGCAAGGTACATTTATTTCACTGGCTATTCGTAAATCCATTTGATTTGACCACCTCATAAGTTCATTGCTGACTGCAATTTTGTGGATGTTACCAGAAAATGGATCAAAATAAATCCCTATGCCCTCCTTGGCGGACATGCAATTATATTGCAGATGTTTCAATTCAATTAGATAACAGTGATTTAACTTATTATGCTCTTGAGTTCATGGCCAAATGGATTGCTCGGGGTGAAATTGCAAGACCGCCTGTTCTTCTTTCTGTCAATGAAGGACTTGTCCTCTCTGCCCTTGGAACTGCTGGTAGAGCATGCAATTCTAGACTTGTGGATGGTTCATGGGCTGTTCTCAAACGCTCATTGCGCCAAAAGAAGGTTCCTAGGCCTGAATCTTACATTGGAAAAATATATGCTCATGCTAATATGGGGAATTTACAAAAGGCATTCAGTACATTGCATGAGTTCGAGATAGCTTATAAAAATTCTGACCGAGAAGATGTAGAACAACTTTTCTCTCCATTCCATTCCTTAAATCCTCTGGTCATTGCATGCTCGAAGAAAGGTTTCAGGACTTTGGATATGGTAAGTTCCTCTGTATAGATGCCTCTAGTGCATGTCTGTTGCTACAAGAATAATTATCCTCAAGTTTGTGACTTTGTGGTAAACTGTTCCTTTGGTGGACTACCATATAGTTGATCTTTAATGTCATCATGATGCATTTGGATAGAGTTACTGACAGCCCCTTTTTTTACAAGTTACTTTGACACTTTTATTTCGGGTATCTTCTCAATGAACAGTTGAGAAACGAATAGATGTAAATTTAAATTCTAAAAATTGCTGAGGTAAAGTGAATCTTCTCATATTTAATTTAATTGGTATGCTGCAATTCAGCTGATTTAAAATTATTCAGAAATGTTTGAGGTCTGATTGTAAAGGTGATCTCAATAGTTATTCCTGCTTGGAGGTGCTAAATGCCAATTGTTGACAATTCCATTTGCTGATCATTTTCTTGTCTCCATTCACTAAGAGTAATTTGCTTTTGGAGTAAAGCATGCAGAGTATTTCGTAACTAGAGAGCATTCAAATTAAGTTTTGTGGTAATTTCTAGGTTGTTACCCTTTATGAAATAACATCAACATCAACATCCTATACTTAATTAATGCATGTTGTTTTTTTGGCCCGCCTAGTACTTGTGAACCATCACCATGTTACTCTTTGTGGCAGACAAGTCTTTTTTGCTTAGTGCATTGGATGCATATACTGGAAATGAGACTCAAAAGAGTAAATCAATTAGCTTATATTGTATTTAACTTCTTTAATTGAATATACTTGTTTACGAAGTTAGGGATCAAATTTCAAGCTTTATGGAAAATTTGATTTTGATGGGTTGAGTTTGTTTCACCTGTTTTCTCATTTCTGCATGACTGCATTATATTACTTTACTAATGTGTTGTAAATGACAAAATTTTCTCGAAGTGTTTGCTCAGGTTTATCACCAGCT
The DNA here is from genome assembly GCA_034509125.1 of Monilaria moniliformis. Lineage (NCBI taxonomy): Eukaryota > Viridiplantae > Streptophyta > Magnoliopsida > Caryophyllales > Aizoaceae > Monilaria > Monilaria moniliformis. The sequence goes on from JAYDZE010576745.1 coordinate 4,084, forward strand.
TGAGAATTTAGGCCGGTCCGATCCTCCATACAAGTCTATTGCTGCACTAAATTGTATCATTCTTGGCAGTGCAAACATCTGGGATGTTGATCGTGCTTACCAGACCTTTGCTGCTATTGATGCCACTTTTGGGTTGACCCCTAACATCCATTCTTACAATGCTCTCTTGTGTGCCTTTGGGAAGCTTGGCAAGGTAACTCATGCGCATGTACCTGTGTCACTCTTATTTGTTTTCAACTACACAATACACCAACATGGTACTCTGCCTCACCCAACATTTCACTTAATAACCCATAACATACATGACTATATTCAATGGTTGCTTCCATTAGCTTCTGATCTATGTACTTTCTAAAATCTACCATGTTGCTACCTCTTTTAGCAAAATGTGTGATCATTCCACATTGTCTATACAATTATGTTTTAAGCAAGGTATATATTAGAAGGCATTAAATTTGTGCTAAAATGGGTTCAGTATTTTGAGTTGATGAAATGCACCCAATTTTCTGCCTGAGTGAGGAGGAATACTTGATTTAATTGCCTGCATTCACCAATCTTGTTAGCATTCTTACTTCTTTTGAATAATAAAAAGTCTTTTTGTCTTAGAGAGATGAAGCTGTAAGAGTATTTGAGCATTTCAATGGATTAGGCGGCGTGAAGCCAAATATGACTACATATTCTCTACTTGTTGATGCTCATCTTGTTGTACGGGATCTAAAAGCTGCTCTGGCTTCTGTTGATGACATGGTAATCTTCTATGTTGATATATTTCAAACTGGATTTCCCCCCTTCTTCCATTAATAAATCTGGCTCTCATCTGGAATTAAAACCCTTTAAGCAGATAAATGGAGGATATGAACCATCAAAGGAAATGCTGAAAAAGATTCGGAGGCGCTGTGTTAGAGAGATGAATTACGAGTCTGATGACAAGGTGGAATCTCTTGCTGGACAGTTTGAAATCCGAATGGGTACAGAGATCCGCCGGAACATGCTGTTTGAATTAGAGTACAACATGGATTCATATATGTAAGTTTCTAAGAATCGTTAGCGCAAATGTGCATCATAGCGACAGAAGATGCTCTGTAGTGAATGCTTTTGGTTTATTGGTCAGATTGATTTATTTCCCAGAGTTGAGAAACACGAGTTCCTTTAAATAATAATCGAATGGCGGTTATACCTATCCCGCATTACAATGATCAAAGGTTGAACTCCTGCTACTATTTAGTTTGCTGAAGATGTTGGTGATTACGTATTCTACATATAGAATCTGAACCCTCACTTATCTATAGTTTCTATCATTAAGACCCCTGTGGGCTTTAGTTGTTTCAAATTCATAGGAGAAGATCTCATGTCAGAAATTTGTCAATGCTCAAACGTAACACATTCGAAAAAAGCATACAGTTGGGATCTGGGAAATGTGTGAGAAAAACTAAATAATGTAGTAGGGATCTTTCAGAAGTATGATACAATTGGAGTGAAAACTCCGTTTTATCCTTCCATGGAGGCTTAGGAGCTGCAAAACTTCAGTGTTTCTTGACTTGTTATCTCATTTCCTGCCATTTCCTTTATTGAAGTCTATTGCTTACAATTGCATGTGTATTCAGCTGATTTAGAAACGGTTTTGGAGCCCTTAAGATGCATGTTGTTGAGCTGCCTTCTGAAAATCACACACACAGATCATAAGCCTATGTGTGCTCTCTCTCTCTCTATCTCTCTCTGTGGTGTGTGTGTGTGTGTGTGTGATGCAGAGGAAACTGGAAATATTTGGTAGAAGCTTACCCGTTTCTCCTCCTCCATGTTAGCCTTGATGAGCGAATACATTGCAACTCCGGCTATGGCTATTCCGGTACCAATACCAGTTTGTGTAGAGATCCTATTGCCTGCCATTTTTTGTTGCCAGAAAATCATATTTAGTACAAGAATGTGCTAATAAGTCTACATAGCAGGTGAGTCGCGACTGTGTGAATAAACATCGTTGTAACAGAGTAATTACCGAAGACAACAATGGAGAACCCGATCACAAAGACACGCTTCAGCACATTCCCCACAGCGTGTGTAAGTGGTGCAACTCTTTCCAATGTGTTTGTAGCCACCTGAAGCAGCAGAATATTAGGTTGAGTTTATATTGGCATACTAGCATTTTTGAACAGTGACGATATTCACCTGATTGTAGAGATGGTAGAACATTCCAATCCAGAATAGATCAGACAAGAACTTCTGCAGTCCAACTTTGGCTATTGCTGCTTTGAATCCATACTGCATTAGTTGGGGTCCCTCGATCTGAAATGTAAGAAAACACAATACTTTTAAAGGATCTTGGTTGAAAAAGAAAGGAAGAGGTCTAATGAAATTGGTAAAAAGAACTTACTATGATCGCAGGTGGGAGGCAGAAGAGGAGGGCTATAATGGATATGTATGCATATATATTTGTACTATCCATCCCTGTCTGTCATTCAGAGAGAGAGAGAGAGAGAAGGATGTTCAGTGTCTACTGCATCGGTGCATACTCTATGGAAAGAAAATGAGTATTATTACCATAGCTTTCTTTGAGTAAATGCTTCTGTAAGTAAATGAAATGTTTGAGATCATAGCGCTGATGAACCCGGTCCAATTAAATGAGAGTTCGGTTAAAGACGCCATGGACACACCTGCATAGTAGCTAGCAGATCAGAACATGAGAGCAGTGGTGATGGATGAACATAGGAAATATCGATCCTTTTCAACCTTACCAAGCACAACGGGGGCTAATGACAGCCAAAGAGGCAGGGGAATTTGATGTCCCAAAACAAACTGTGAAGCAGCAGCACTGAAAAATGGCTCCAATGCTGTTGATGACCACAAATTAATACAAATATAATGAAGAGATCAAGAAATCTATAGGAAAAATGATAGAAGAAAAGCAGCATTATAGTGAGTAACAAACAGAACTGATGGGAGCAGACGTTATAGGTTTCTGCTACCTTTGATGGTGTGTGTGAACGACACAGCAACGGCTGCAAAGGACACATTGGACATGACATGTCCGAGAGCATGGCAGGCCGCTACCGGAGTGAGGAGCCCCAGGAGTTGCTTATTGATAGGCTGTTTGTTGAAAACCGTAAAACTTGAATTTCAGACCAATCAAAACAGACTTCACCTATGAATGTATGACAGCAAAATTCCGAGACAAAATTGATAGCTTACGGCGCGTTTTGGCAGACCTACAGACCAGCTGATGAGGCAGTATACAACTCCAACAAGAAGATGAATAACTGACACAAAACTGTACAATTGTAGAAAATGAAGATTAAAAGAAAGTTGAAGGCATCTTCTATCTATCTGCATTAGTATTATTAGGTCAAAAAAATAGATGACTTACTATGGATATGGGAAATAGTTGTAAACCTTCTTGTTCAATATGTTGAATATAACATTCAGAAAATACCTGCATCAATCAGAACAGTTGATGTAACAATCATATATATATTTGAACAGAAAATAGTTTTCTTGATTTATCGTTGTCATTTCATTTACCATGTAAAGAAAAAGAATCCAGTTACAAGAGCTGGAAATTTCTCTGAAAAACTCTTGTTAGGCTCAACAAACCTGCAAGAAAAAGGCAAGAACGGAAACATTATGATTGAAAAATCACACGTTTGCAATAGTACTACAAATTCGTTCCAACCCTTTTGTGAGTTCAATCTCATGGCCCTCTGCATCAGCAGCTGCTGCTTTTACTAGGCAAAACTCCGACAACGGGTGGCGGAGCTTCAAGAGTGTAGGGGTCTTCAAAGATGCAATCTTTTTGTGAAGTGGTGAGAATTCCAAATGATTTGAAATGGGTTGCACATTTCTGTGACTTGTGCTATGCAGTTTGTGGAAGGAAGAAGATCTTGATTGGTGAATGAGAGAGAGGTTAGAGATTGAAGCCATATTGGAGCAAAGATAAAAATCTAAATTGGCTGCAAGAATTTGATGTCAACTAATATGCAGAAAGCCCAAGAAACAATGAATATGCAGAAAACAAGAATACAACGTTGACACCTATGTTTTCTACCTCAGCTTCGGAGATATCAAAGAAATGGGAAACTGCTAATGACAACAAACTCCAGAGTTGGAGTTTAGATGTGAGAGAAAGAGAGGGAAAAGAATTGCAAGAGAATTTGAGAAATTATTGAGGTTTGGAATACTAGTTTTGGATGGCTGTCAATGCTTTGATGATTACTTTTCATATAAAAGTGAATTATTTCTTTGGACTTTTTTTGGTGACAATTTTATTTTATTTGTTTATATAACGGCATTACTTTTGTTAGTAGTGTTTGTTATTCTACCTAATCGGGAAAATTATATTGTCATGCTTGTTATGTATGAGTCGATTGGTTAAGATTCCAAATAAATTTATTTAAAGGCTCCATAAAAGGAAATTTATTCCACTAGCTAAAATTGAGGGTGGAGGACTTTTATATTTCTATTATCATTGTATGTGCTCTTGTTACTATGATATATGTGATGTGGTATAAATGCTTAATTTTAGGAAAAAAACATTGACCCACCAAATTGAACCTAGTAAGGGTCAAATTCAACTCAAGTTGGTTTACTGGTAAACGGAAAAAAAGAAATTTAATTGCAATTTTTTTTTTGCATTTTGTATTATACTCCAAAAAGGGGAAATGAAAATTTTTGTGCAGAGCCCAAGCCCATTTACGACAAGAAATTGGGCTGATAATCACGATACATTTGGCCTGCTTTCAGTCCCATCCCTAGTTCCTCTTTTCAGCATTTGATTCACAAATATAGAAAAGAATAAAAAGTCGAACGGGAAATCCCAAAATTAAATCCGTTTTATGCATTACTGGAAATATTCGAATTCCAGAAACTGCAAAGTAATCCAATTAAATCGGGGAAAGAAAAATGGGGCAAATGACAAATGGTAAATCCAAAAAAGAAGTAAAGGAAGAAATTAAGAAAGAAGAAATTCAAGACGAAGATGACGAAGAAGAGCAGGAGCAGGACGGAGTTTCCGTGCACTCGCCGTGCAAAATCAACTCTTCCTCGCTGCACAAGGTACAATATTTTGCTCGTTGATTTGATTTGTGTTGAACTTTTTAGCGAATGGTATATTTTTTTCTGATTGAATTTTTAGGAGAAATCGGAGGTGGATTTGGAGCTGAGATTGCTTGAAGCCCTCGAAGTCTACCCCCCTTCCAAATTACGAGGTCTTATTTTTCTCTGTTTTTTTTTCGATTAGCTATATATATATATATATATATATATTGCGTTTTTGGTGTGGGATCTGAGTTGAATGTTTACGTAACGTGCATGTGGTCGATTTATTTTGAAACTTTGTATTAGATCTGTCAATTGATATGTACGGATCAAATAATCGAAGTTATCGGAAATTATTTTTTATGGCGAATTATGTTTTTTTAGTTGTGCAAAATGGTGAGTGAATGAATATGTTTGATTCTGGACCTGTTAGTGTTTCTGTGGTGAATTTTCTACTGCTTGTGTGTTTCAACACTCAACCGTTGCACAGTAGTTCTCAACATGGGATTTTGACAGAAATCCCTCTCTCTGTCTCTCTCTCTCTCTCTCACACACACACACACACACACACACACACAGCATAATTCATTGGCTTTGCTTGTGCATATTTTTACTGTATTGAATCTTTGTCTGTGTTGATTCCATTCCAGGTGTACATCGTCACTTTGTGCTCTATGGTCTAACTGAATACATGCGAAGAAGGTTTGCTTGATTTTTCGATTCTATTTTCATTAATTGCATCTTGACTTGGACTTTACATGATGAATCCGAGCAGCCCTTCTTTGCCATATTTAATTATTTTTGTGTGTCATTTTGCAGCTTCAATCGTCCATTTACTGCAGATGATGTATTGAAGTTGCTGGGCCGGTTTTACAACTTGGAAATTGTGGTACGTGCCTTCTCTCCCCTTCATTATCGATCTCAATTTGTGCCTATTTGTTCTCAACCATTCTCGTACTTTGGATTTTCAGAAACCGGATGATGAAGACGCCGAGTTTCTGTCGCACGAGGAAGACTTCCGCTTGCCACAGAGCTATTTTGTGGATGAAGAAAATTGAGACATTATAATCTCTAGTACATAGTTTTCACATTTGGGCGAACTTCTTTTCTTGCGTCATTTTGCCCATCGTTAGTTGGGCTTTACTTGATGGGTTTTTATAGGAATATGTGGCTGGATTGCTATTCTTCTAGTGTATATGCTGCGGATTGATTTTGATGAGTTTAATCCAGTGTTAATCATCTTGTACATATTTGATGGGTTCTGATCTTTTCTGGTACAACCATGTAATAAAAGAATAATGTGATGTCACATTCTTGTCAAGAATAAAATTGTCTCAGCATCAACCAAGAGAAGCCAAATGTGAATACAACATAAATGTGACATCGAACACGACTGATTTTTGGGGAGAGAGAAATTGGAGGGTTAAAATTGCAGGCAGACTAACATAAAAAAATATGTAAAATCATCATCTTGTTCTGACATTAGGGGATTCAATCTTCAATCAACTCTCCCTACAATTGCTGCTTACTTTAGGAAGCTTAAAACCCTTTGGAAGAACATGGAGAATTAGATGCAACTCTTGCGCCACAGCATTAATTCTGCAGCAGAAAATGCAATTTTGAACTCTCAGTAGACATCAATTGGCTGAGATATAGGTAAAGAAAATCAAATCAAAATTTCACCTCAGTCTCTGCTGGTTTGGATTCATCAGCCTTCACGTTCTCCTCGCCTAAACAGGGCAAAATACAGTTAAAATGAGTTGTTTCTACGTTGTGCGCATATTAAGACAAGTAAAATGTAATATTTACCATCTTCAGGCAAATCAGAGGTCCAGAGAGTGAGGTTGTCCCTCAAAAGCTGCATAATCAAAGTGCTGTCTTTGTAGGACTCTTCACTCAGAGTGTCCAAATCAGCAATGGCCTCATCAAATGCTTGCTTAGCCAAATGGCAGGCCCTGCCAATTATTACACACGAAAAACGCTAACATCATTGATGTGAAGATATCGAAGAATGATGCCATGCATGAATACTTGTCTTAGTATACTTAACAATATTACCTTTCAGGAGAATTCATGATCTCGTAGTAGAACACTGAAAAGTTCAAAGCAAGACCAAGACGGATAGGATGGGTAGAGGGCAGATCTGTATTTGCAATGGCGGACGCTGCCTACATTTGGAAACAAGAAACATGTAAGAAATATATCAATTATGTTGACTAGATTAGTTTATTAGTTATCTTTGTTGAGTGACATGCCTCATAGCCCTTGAGGGACAGATCCGCTGCCTCTTTCTTTTCTTGATCAACCTTGAACTCAGCAAGGTAGCGACAGTAATCACCTTTCCT
>JAYDZE010576756.1:0-11452 GCA_034509125.1 Monilaria moniliformis
TTTTAGATATTTTATATTTAAATCAGTTTATAAATATTAATTAATTTAAAATAAATTAATATATTACATATTTACCCTTCAGTAATAATTTAAGAAAAAATAAAATTTTCCAAATTAGATCTTTGCAGATTTAGGAAAAGATTAACTTTTCCATTGGATATCTACATATTTATCTCCAAATCAATTTTGTGACTTTGTTTGAAGCATTTATCAAATCAATTTTCCAATCATATCTTTGAAAATATAATAGGGGCAATTTAGTAAAAAAAATATAATTAATAATTAAATCAATCTAAATTAATTAGTACATTTATCTTTTTTCTAAATTAAAATTATTAATAATCGAATCAGATAAAATTGAACTAGATGAAGCCGGTTTAATTTAGAAGGACATTATGTTTATATATATTGTGTATGAATAGATTAATTATTTTTAAAAAGTTTGATTATCTCTCACTGTAAGAAATTATGTATCATTTCCAAACCTTGGATCTTGAAATCCATATGGGTGTTGGATTAGCTCGGAAAAAATTTAAGATCTTTAAAATTTATGTAATTATGTAAGTGAAGATATATAATTTTTTAAATATAGTGGTCAAAGAATTAAACTAAGAAATTGTTTGTTTGTTTATTAATTTGAAAAAATTGTTTTAAAGAAATTAGAACATGTGCATTGAAAACAACGTATGAGATTCCCTACTCCAATATTTGGTATCTCATTTATCATATCCCACAACTAAATTAATTTTTTTAATAATATTCATATTAAATTTAAAATTTATAATAGTATAATACATCATAATTAATATTTATTTGAAAAAATGAAATTTGAAAAAAGTTTGAATTTATCAACTTTAATAATCAACTTTTATCTAATAAAAGTGTCAGTAAATAATTATATACTATAATTTGATGCAATAAACTCCTGATAATAAGTATAAATTTAACAAAATCATACAAGATTGGAATTAAAATAGATAAAAAAAAAATATGTGAAACAATCAAAATGATATATAAAATGAGACGTAAAAAAATGAACCACTGAATCTCATCCAAAAATATCTTAGAATTTGTGAAATAGATAATCTGAAGAGAAAAAAAGATAAAGTACTAGTGCATCATATGCGAAGAGACCCACGATTGAAGATTTTTTAAGTTACACTATCTATATTTTTTAAGTCACACCATTTAAGATTAATTTTTTCTTTTCTGAAATCACACTATTTATGATTTTAGAAAAATGTACTATTTCCGTTCAATTTAATAGACTTTAACCTCCACACATATGTTAAAAAATAAATAATTTATAATAAAATAAGAAAAAAAATAATTTTTATTGAAGATATATTTATCCAAAAAGTAAGTGAGCTCAGTGATATATGGTATAAATAATAAGTAATGTTGGAGTGTTTGTTATGTAATGAATTTTTATTTTAAATAATAATCTATTAAATTGGAACATTAAATAATAATCTATTAAAATTATAAAGTACTAAAGGGGAAAAAGCATGAAATGTAATCATGCTGAGTTGTATGACAAACTTTTTCAAAGTCAAAACATGGATTTGGTTGTTAAAAAAATTAGCACTCCATATTATATTACATATAATACTCATCTAACAATGATATCATATATATAAAAAAAGAAATCAGCTATAGAATAGTTATAATTAAGAACATAAATTATTTGAGAAAAATCAAAAATGGAATTTCTGGGTGTTTGTGTCTGCCCAATTTTGAGTTGGATTCTCTCTGCTGTCACCTGATTATTTGGAATCTTCTAGAAGAAACTGTCTACCCTAAATAGTAAACACTCGAGGCTATGAGTTGTAGAATAATATGTAGAAATTAAAGTTTGCAAGTGAGAGATTGTTGAAATGTAAAAATTGCGAAATTCTAATTAAGGAATATTATATAATATTTAAACATGTATTTATGTTTGGTCAAAATGTAAAAGTTTGGAATAAAATTGGTCAAAAACACCAGACCTAATTATAGGTGTCTTCCGCTCCGATTAAGTATGTTTTTATGTTTTTGACCAATTTTACTTCACAAAAAGACAATTCATTACTAACTGAAAAACGTATACGAAAGTGATTGTATTTGCAGTAAAATTCCTAACTTGAAACTCCTAACGTATTAGTAGCATTTTCATTAGCAATTGATTTGCTATTCCTTTCTTCTACTACAAAATGTCTTGATAAAAAATAATACTAAAAAAGGACTGAACAAAACTAGTCAGTCTAAAGTTTTTCTATAAATATCTTTAATCACATATCATATAAAGATTAATAATTTGTTATTTTTAGTTAATAAAGAAAATGGTACTATTTTTTAATCCTCTTCCATAAAATATGTATATAATTATATGTGATGAACGTTTTATGTGTATTGAGTTCTTCATACATGATTAGTTTTTTGTAATTATAATTCCCACGAAAATCAATAATCCATTTTATTACTATAATAACAATAATAAATCGGGAAATAATATTTAGGGTTGCTATTATTAATTCAAGGAGCCCAATAGAAGTAGCAATCTGCCAGTCTGCCATTTTAATGTAATTTATTCCTGATTAAATTCAAGGGTGGCCCGACATTCCAATATCGACACCAACATGTTCTACAAACCTCAAAACCAAACCCAAATATATTAAAGGAAAATTAAAATAATAAAAGTATACTAAAATAAAACATAAAGATAGTTTCGGCGGGGCCTTTAAGACATAATTACTTTCATAATTTGTAATTAAGGTTTTAACCTGCAACGTGCTTATCTCCTTAATTACACTTAACATCAAATGTCATTAGACAAATTCTCCTGCCGCCGCGCAGGCCGGGGCGGCCTGGACCTGACGCGAATCCGAACTGAACCAGATCTGAATTTGACCAAAACCCATCTCATGACTCATTTTATAAAAGTAATACTTGTTATAAATAAAAGTTACACTTATAATGCATAAACATGTTTCTTGTAAAAGTGATTATTGTTATGAATAAAAGTTATTATTGTTATGAATTAAAGTGATTATTGTTATGAATAAAAGTGATTATGTATTAAAAATGATTCTTCTTATACATAAAAGTCACTGTGTTAATGATTTACTGTTTAAAAAAAATTAAAATAAAATCAATTCGGGTCAGGTCAAATACAGACCAGACCAGCCAGACGGGTCTGATCCGGCCGTTCTGTGAAGGCGCGCGCACACCAATGCGCCTCATGTCATTCTTAATCCTAATTAAGCCCTCTTGGTTTGTCCATTATTGCTCAAGTTAGTTTTGTAAATAATGGATACATGGGGGTAATTAAAAGTAATTAAAACAGCTTTATGTATCAAATTATCGACAAAGTTGTTGAAATGTCTTGTATTTAAGCTCATTAGCCATCAACCATGATTTCAGTCTCGCACGATTTTAAATGCGAAAGACATTTAAAAGGAAAAATTAAAGCGTGTGTGATTGAAAAATGTATGCACATGTATGTAATTAGATATTGTTACACATAATTGGAGCATAATCTTGCTAGAGGTAATTGATATAATAAAATGACAGAAATATTTTTTAAAAAAAAGCACTTTGGTTTTATTAGTGTTTTTTTTTCTTTTCTTTTTATATAGTATATTAAATTAATATTTCTAGTAGGATGAATATTTTTTTCTAACTCTAAAAAGAAAATATTTATAGTTAGTATCTAATAAATTGATTTATTTTTTTAAATTTAGAAAAAGCCCTTGTTTTGAAACAAAAAACAAAAGGCATTTAGTTATAATTAAAACGTAGAATACAGTAATTAGATAAATTTTGACGCAAAGTTAGGGATATGCGACAAGCTTATGGAAGTGGCGATGATAAGATTAAGGCCATGGGGATTGTGATGATAATGTGTAATCCTAGATTTTGTGCACACTAGTGAAACATCAATTGACCACTAGCACGCTTTCCCTGTGGTGGTTGGCCCCCACCTTCCACATTAACTCTTCCCTCCAACTAGCACTATTGTACCTTCCTCAATATTAAAAATAACATATCAAATATTACAAAAAATACATTGGTTTAGTTTGATTTAACTCAATGCAATATTAATATATTGTTCGAGTCCTGTTGATGTTGTGACAATTTTAGTCCGGAAGTGATTTCTATTATCGTCTACATGGACGAAACAACGTCGTTTTGTGTTTGAAGTGAAGACACAAATTTTGTTTGGTACTGTAATTTTATGTTAGTTTCACCTTATTAAATTATTAATATATTTTTACTACAATTTTGCATTAACCTCGAATCTAAAACAATAGGGTTCTGTCCACTTTGACTACCGTATCGCATCTCTAGTTGATAATTGTGATTTTCAACACCCAAAACCATTTCGGTATTAAAATTAATTGTCACAAATCCATCTTATTGAGCTTGATTAATGTAAACTTCGAAATTGTAACTAAGATCTTGTGAGTCGTCCTCCTAATTTCAAACTCTTTATAAATTACCTATAATACTTACAATACAAGTGAAAAAAATATTTTCTATGATCTTGTGTGGTGGAATACGGTCGTAGGTACAGATGATATCTAATATGGACTTGGGGACATATCATTTTGATACACAAATTTTTCTATATTATGAAGTAAAAAATTAACTATTTATAGAAAAAGAAGAAGTAGTTGGGGTTTGTTGAAATCTTGTTGTTTTCGTGTAGATGTGTATATCACATAATAGGTGAAGGTACATTTGTCTCATCTTTATTGTGCATAAATGTAACTTCCACGCAGCCTTGCAACCCATTTGGTGGAGCATTTGGACTTTTGGGAAAAGATAGAAATATACATAACATGACCAAACTTTCAAATTTCCGTTTGCTGTTTACATATTTATTTGTGGCCTTTATGAATAATGACATGCATACATTGTCATATCTCATGATGCAGTCACAAAAAATTTCACTCATATATATAGTGCCAGCTTCCACTTACAGATCCCTTTTTGTCCTTTTGCAGTTCAATTTATGAAGGGACTATTTTTGCTTTTGAAGATCAACTATTCTTGTTAGTCGAGGCCGAGTCAGAAAATTATGTAAGAAGGAGACAAATTTCCCCCAAGACCTATTGCAATTTTTATAAAATAAATTAGCAGGAGTAACTTGGTTAAATACTGAGTAGGGGCATTTTTTTTATCATACATATCGTGCGTTTATCAATAATTCATACGTCTCTTATCAATGTATGATAAGTATCATCCATTTAATCAGATTCATGCATATTGAGGTTCAACAATCGACATCAATAAGTAGCATTCTATACAACTAGCTACTCCAAAATTTGAAATGGACATGTTGCATTTTAAGTAAATCCCATAATTGAAAAACACAATCAAATAATATGAAATTTGTAGATATCAATTAAACCATCAATTTAAGATTTGTAAACTTTAAAGGGTTATGTAATATGTGCAGCTTTCATAAAATAGAGTAGACCTAAACAAGAATTATGGATAGTAGTGGCGGATGTAGGGGGGTCGGGAGGGGGCGGCCAAAGCCGTAAAACTGTCATGGTCGCCCCTCCGTCTGGATGACCGAATTTGTAAGAGAGAAACCAAGAAAGAGAAGTATAACTGTGTGAGAGTGCAAAAGATGTGCCTCTGGCTTTACATTTGTTATTTCTTTTTTACGTTTGATTGGTAGTAAAGAATTTGTGGTGTTCATCGATGTTTGATGAACTGGAATTTGTAAAATGATAGTAAAAGCTAGAGAAATAGGACCACAGTTGGTGATGAGTTATGGCAGCAGCATATTTGGCGTACGGTGTCAGCACTCAGCAGCACTTTGTCTCCCTTCATGTAGAGTTGCATGAAAGTTTGAGGCCATAGTATTAATTTGGTTTCTTAACATATACCATGTGAACTCATTATACTTGGAGGAGGACCACTCACCTTAATTACTTGTTTCCCTCGACATATTGTGTCAGACTGTTTAACGGATAACAGACGGCGTATGCATGTGGGGTCGGCCTATGAGTAGAGGAAAATTTCATTAAATTCGATTTTTCGAGCTGGCGTCAGCCCCATATGTAGCAGTACCGTTCCAAAATTATTTATATAGTAAGAGAGAAATTTGGTGGCAAAACAAACAAATATATACGAGTACTACTGTAGAAGGTAAAACTAAGAAGGAGAAGACACAAAAAAATTACACATCGACCCACGATGAACGTTTCTTGGATCTGTCATTGTCTGTGTCCCACTATTAATTTCACTATATTATAAAATTATTGAAAACTCGAAAATAAGATTTTACTAAGAGCACGGGCACAGATAAATAGAAAGATCAACCATAACGTCGGGTGGTTCATCCCGTACATGAGTGACGCAACTTGAGCAATAGCATACACTCATTTGTCAAGCCTTAGTTTAACATTATAGATAAAAAGTGAGATTAGTAGTCATTCTCTAGGGATCATATTAATTAATTATAGAGAAATAGAAAAAGGGAAGAAGGATAAGTAGTATTAATGAATTGATTAAGTCGTGTAGGATTTAATTAATGAGGGGTTGCCATCTAAGTGTGAAAATGGCGCAATCAAGGGTTGAATGTTGAGATTAGAACATTAGCAGCCCTGCCTCTTTTCCTCTTGTCTGCCCATTAACCTCCCATCTGCCTGTCTATACATATTATAGGTATATCAATAATTTAAAAATCATATTTTTATAGTAGTAATTGTTTATAAGCCACCGACTGTTCTTGTCGTGCACACTTACTTGCAGTTTATAGAAGTACTAGGATGACGTGTAATGAAATGAGACCACAACCGTAGTGACAAAATTAGAAGTTCTTTGCAACAAGAATGAAGTAATTACATAATTCTAGCAACATCAAGAAATGTATCATAAATTTAGTTACATGCACGTTCACATACAGTGGCTGATCTAGGGGACGAAAACCGAAAACGCCATGATCGCCTCTCAATCTGCGTAGTCTCGTTATATGTCAAGTTTTATAGTACCTTAAATATCAAATTTATTCTATTTAACATCTTTAATTTTATGTCGCAACTTCTTAGGGATTTTTCTAATAATTTTTTAATAGTGTGAGTAAGCATTAACCCATATATCAATGTCGTTAAAGATAGAAAAGTAACTAAATTTTAATGCTTTAAAAAAGATGAAAAAGAATTATTTCGATAACTGGACACCCCAAAAGAAAGTTAGGGGCTCAATGCAACAGAATAAAAATTGGGTGAGATTTAATAAAATAAAGTTTGGAGAAGAACTCCAGGCCAGTGTATAGCCCAGCTTTAAGAAAGATTTTCGGCCCAATTAAATTAAGGGTGGTATTGGGCTCAAATCTTAAATTTAATTAAAAAATGATATCTAAAGTCCACTAAAATACATTATTCTCTCTCTTCCATTACGTATAAAACAAAAACAAAAAAATTATGACAAATAAATAGTTTAACATTTCCAATTTTGATAATTACGGTAAATTACTTTGAAGGCAAATAACTATTTGCAATTTGACAATTTAAAACAGACTTTTCAAGTAATTAAATTTAAATATTATTTAATCGATGAAAATGAAAAAATTTATAACCTCCGTCCATGCGGTAACATTATTTTCAATTTAAATTGGTATTTTCTCCACCTCAATTATTGTGAAGAAAAATCTACGATAATGAATTTGGGATAGTATATATGTGAAAAAATATATATAGCCAAAATCGCACCACACTCTCAAAATTTCAAACTTTTGGATAATTTAGCAACGCCAATACCAATGGGTTTTGGAAGACAATAATTTATTTGGAATTAAAAGTTTGAGAAATTGTCGAATATGAGGTAATTTTTATTGCAAGAAAACAATTATATAAAAGTTTTGGAATTGGTATGCATACACAATATTACTATATAGAAAACATCATCCGATGTCATTATTGATTTTCGAAAAGGTCAAATTCATATTAAAAATTATAAATAGCTGGAAAATATAGATACATGCATTACACGAGGGACAAATAAGTAATTTTATCTGAATTCGTATTATTTTGAAGGTAAAGAGTCTTACTCTTGACCCCAGAAAAAGCCCAACAAATGACCATTTTCGAAGTATTACAAAATATTCTCCTACTAAACATTATTTCTCATTAATAATAACAAATACTCTCAGTGTCTATCATAAATTATCTCATTTGGACTCGTTGCAGATTTTAAAAAATGTGAAAGAAAATGGTGGAAAAAGCTAATGGAATATAGTCTCATTTTTATCTATTAATTTTATAATATAACATGAGTGAAATGAGTTAGTGGAATGTAGTTTTATTTATCAAAAATAATAAAAATGAAATGAAACATTTTATTGTAAACGTCTATTTTTTATAAAATAAAATATTTTATGATGGGCGGGAGCACAGCGGCTTGAAAAATCAAATGTAATAAAAAATTAATATTCATGAGCCTACAGAAGAATTAGTCGATCTCGCTCGGCCCCACCTAGACCCGTCCCGATTGACATACTAGTTATTAACAAATCGGTTGAACCATTAGTCACAAGACTCACAACTTCAAACAATCAAATGAACTCTTTTTTTCCGATTGCAGAAACACTGGGACCCATCATTAGCAACTACTTTCAAACATGTCAACAATTATTCAATTATTATTTTTCTATATTTGAAAACACGTATCTTTTCTATAAACCCTGATCGGCGCACCAAAGCAAAAGCGGTTGGAACATTAGTGGGCCCCAAAGAGCCAACAGTGGCAATTACACTTCTACCCCTAACCTAAACGACTCCGCAGCGCCTGACTTTTGCTGAATACGGCGTAGTATTGTAGACAACTCGAGGCATTCTAGCTTGAGGACACAGATGTCATTCTGAGAAAACCTGGCTACAAAACCGTCCAAAGAGAAAACTCAAATTTTGTTATACATTTTGCAGTTGCAAAGGCTGTTAGGTACCATTGCAGTTCAGACTCGCAGCGGAGGAATTTAATTTCTTCATTTTTTGGTGAAAGTTTTTCCGGAGATGATGAATGGAGAGGGGGAGGAGGTAGTTGAGGAGGAACCGACGGAGGAGGGTGGCGGAGAAGAGGCGGCGGCGGTGAAGGGGAAGGTGCGGGGGCCGTGGTCGCTGCAGGAGGACGCGATTCTGAGCGGGCTGGTGAGCAAGTTCGGGGCAAGGAATTGGAGCCTGATCGCGCGCGGAATCCCAGGGAGGTCGGGGAAATCGTGCCGCCTCCGCTGGTGCAATCAGCTCGACCCCGCCGTGAAGCGCAAGCCCTTCTCTGGTAATGTGTTGTGTTTTTGAATGGTTTATTTTGGTGTTTTATAATTGGATTGACAGTTTATTTTACTTTTTTATAGTTCCCATATGTGTTGTGGATTAGTGTGTAAAAGGATTAAGAGTTCAAGTTTGGAATGTTTGCGTTTTGTTTATGTTTCAAGCGATTGAGAAACAAGGGGAATGTGTATGTGTGATCCACTCAGATTGTTGTGCTTCTTGATTATTAGTATCCACAACTCCATTCTTACTTCGTTTCCTATGCCTCCAATGCGTGCTGACATAAAAAATCCTTCAAAAGTGACTACGGTTATAAGTCTCTTGGCCTTCAACCAAAATATGAACTTAAATGACAAATGGAAGATGAAAATGGAGGACCTGGAAGTCCTCTCGTCTTCAGTAGTGATTGCATTATATGCTGATGCGGATGAAAATCAATCCATACGAACTTTTAGTGACTTTTAAGTTATAAGCTTTGAGTTTACTGATTTTTGTAATTTTATCGTTGCCCTTGTAGTCACTCTTCTTCTTGTTCTTCTCCGTACTAATCCAGTTCCTTTAACTGTCTCACCAAGTGAATATGAGGAAAGGGTAGAAGTATTGCAAGAAGAAGTCTAAAAATTTGAAGTGAAATATGAGGAAAGGGTAAAAGTTATGCCTCTCTGCTTGGTATTCTGGAGTTAAAACTGATAATTTGCTTTATGTTTGCAAGGATCTGAATTGAGCACTTCTACTAGTTACAAATTGATTCTTGTCATGAGGCTGTGGAAATCTGTTTTTTCTTGTATATTGTTCTAAATGGTGTACTTTGTGCTTCTGCAGATGAAGAAGATCGTATAATTCTAGATGCCCATGCAGTTTATGGAAATAAATGGGCATCAATTGCAAAACTTCTCCCAGGGAGAACAGATAATGCTATAAAGAACCATTGGAATTCTACATTAAGACGTAGTTGTGTGAAACTCACGAGATCAACTCCAGCAGCTGGCCAGATGTTGCAGGATACCGGCACCAACTTGATACAGGCATCTATAGAACCATCCTCAACAGGTTCGCCTCTTAATTCGTTCAAAACAGAGAAAGCAGAAATGATGGTGATATCCTATCTACCAAATTCACCTTCTCATGAACCAAATCGAGCCATTGTATCTGGTGGATTAAGGTCATTGAGGTCATCAGAAACGGAGGACATGATATTGGTGGAAGATCAACCAAACGAGTATGGAGGGAATGCATTGACCTCCATTCATCACTCTGCTCAAGGGACACAATCTACGGTCTCTCGCCCAGTTGCAAAACTTGGGGCGTTCAATATTTATAAAGACATGCCGCTCTCAGGAACAGCGCTGATGCAGACATCCGAACTTGATTTAGGACTATGCAAGTTTGTTAATGGTGAGCACGTGATTCCATCACAATGTGGGCACGGTTGCTGTTCTGCATCCACCAAGCATCCTTCTCACAGATCATTGCTGGGACCAGAATTTGTTGAATACGAACAACTCCCCGCTTTCTCAAGCCAGGAGTTGATGTCTATGGCGACGGATTTGAATAGTATTGCCTGGATCAGAAGTGGTCTTGAGAATACAGGGAGGCTTTCAGCCGATGCAAGGAGCTCTGTGTTTATGAACATGGAAGAGAAGATGAGAAATGATCATTTCTTGTTTACTGGCGTTACGAGAGAAGCGAGATCTAGCCAGATGACAATGGCAGCATCCAATCTGCAAGCTCAACTTGAAGGTTTGAGTTGATGATGTCTTTATCTGGAAAGTTGGAAGCAATTTTGCACCATCTCTCTCTCCAATTCTTTGGAGAAGATCAAGAAATTTTGTTAGATGATATATTCAACAGCAATGGCTTTATCAGTCTTCTACTAATGTTAATGTTCTTTATGTTATTATGTATAGTCTCTCTCTCTCTCTCTCTCTCTCATTCCCAAAACATTTATCGTCATTCGCAGACATACCATTCCCATCTATTCATTTCGTTGCTTATAAATGTTGTGTTCGTTTTCCTCAACACACCGTATAAAGTATGATAACGTTGCTTTGTGAACGAGATATGTAAGGGTTAAGTGGATCTCAAGATTAACCTGTAATATTTTTTTGGATTATTTGTTTGTAAATTTCTAAATTTTTGGCAAATTTTGATTTTTGCATACCAGCTTTAAAATCTTCATGTTAATTATT
>JAYDZE010576767.1:0-11451 GCA_034509125.1 Monilaria moniliformis
TAAAAATTGAGTTGTGGCTGATTTGGGGCTGAAATTTTGGGGCTGGGATAATGGTGTTGTGGCTGAAAAGTAAAATGTTTACGTTGCGGCTGAAAATTGATTTGTGGCTAGTTTTTTTGAAATTGGGTTAAGGATGCTCTAACACCCTCTATCATCTCTCTTTCCTCTCTCCTCTCTCTCTTCTGCAAATTCTCCTTCTCTCTTCTTCCATGGCTACTTCAGATTCCTTAAAACCGAGCCTGGAAATGAGCAATTTTCACATAATTTGAAACATATTGCAACATAAGTAAGACATTTTAGGCTTCCATAGCCGCTTCCTCTTCATTTCTCAGGGCTTGGATTTGTTGTTGAAGGTATCGTGCCAGCACTGCTCTCCATATCATGTTCAAGATCTCTTATAGGATGAGACCAAATGTAATGTTAGTCTTCCAGTAGGATGTCATGCCTATTTTCGACATGCACCTCACTATATGGTTATATCCATTCAACAGTCGAAACAAGACTGATTTATGGCTTTTATATGTATATCGCAACAGCTAAAATGAAATCCCATTTTTTAGACTTTTAATCTTTTTTCGTTTCTTTTGAAGGTTGTATAATTTTGAAAACTGGCCTCTTTGCTATATGAAAGCATTCCTAGTAACTTGTGAACTCTACTTTTGACTACTGTTGATGTTATTAATAATAAGTTAGATATTTATAGAAATTTGTTGAAGTCATTGTATGGTGAATCATTTAATAATAATTGGGACTCTTAGTTTGTGTGCAGTATGTATCAATTATATGTATTATCATTAAGCAACTTATGATTGTATTTGAACAATATCATTTAATCGAACTGGTTGTTATATTATTCTTAGTTTTATTGTAAAGTCCAGATTAATTTTTCCCTAAAGTTAAAACCATTATAATACGTAGTAGGTAAAATGCTAAAAAAATTATTTCAAAATTACGTTTGCATCTATCATATTATCATAAAGTTAGAGCTGGTTAAGTGTGTTTTTATTTGAAGGGTGACTAAGTGAATGTTTAATTGGTGGTTTTGATTAGCTTAACTCGAGATTTATATTTTACCAAATAAATAAGCTGTTATATGCATATGTATGAATTATGTTGCAATATGTTTTAAGTTATATGAATATTGCTCCATTTCCAGATCTGTTATAAGGAAGAGGAAATAGCCATGGAATAAGAGAGAAAGAGAATTTGTAGAGAAGAGAGAGAGCAGAGAGGAGAGAGATGAGAGAGGGTGTCAGGTTGAAAAGAAAGAGAAGATAGAGTGTGTGTGAAATTGATTGAACTGCGCTCAATGGCTTGGGGGCACTTTTGACCGAAAAAAGCCAAAAAAGTGAAAAAGTATCTCAAACGATATTACGTCTTAGTATAGTTACCGCATATATCAATATTTTAGTAAGGGTACCACAATGGTGTGACCCCATTAGTATAATTACCTTTTTTGTAGTTCACTCTGTTGGGGATTTAATTCTGATGAAGGAATTTTTCCTTACCTAGGATCTTTTTATGATGATATAGAAAAAAATTAATTAACCAATTTTATTTATAGATCTGCTATCTAAAATGCACATAAAACACATAATTTAAAATTTAAATCCTAAATCATGTTACTACGGATCTCAATACTTACAGAACTTGATCTCCAAATATCAGAAGATTGCTCGTATATTCTCCACGTGTAGATCTTGATATCTACCCTAGATCTTCTAACCTATTTCCAATTCCAGATTTGAATACTGGTGTGAGCAGTAGCTATCAAACCCAATAGAACTAGAGAAAGAAGAAGAAAAAAAATAATACAGAGAATCACGTGATTCTCTGTAAGAGGCGTAAATAATGTTGTATTATTTATTCTCATTTCTCTCCTATTTATAGAATATACATGGGCTATGTTAGGGATTCAAGAAAATTTGGACTGGGCCACCCTATTGGACTTTTACTAATTAAATTGAGTCTCAATTTAATTCAAGCTTAATAGAATATTAATTTGGACCACTATAGAAATTAATATTGACCTACCTGTCCAAATCTAAATTATAGATAATCTAGGCTTCATTTTTAATTAATTTATTTCATGTGTTTAAGATTCTAATATTCATTAACTAATTTAAATCTGCTACTGACTTTAATTAATTAATATCTTTTACCAAGAGTTGTCTAATTCAAAGACTTTATTTATTATACATTGGAATAAATTCCATGCCGGCCGAGCTTCTATATAATAAAACTTTTTCTGAACACTTCTTGGGGATATTATCAACATGGTCTTCCAGGACACGATTCAATGTAATAACAATCCTAGCACCGCTAGATATTAATTACCACTGCCCAAGATATCAGGATTCTTGAGTTACAAAAAACCCACACATTTTGATAAGAAGCATTGCATAACCAATACCGTATGCTCAATGTTATATACAAAGATTAAGAAAAAATAATCACCGAGATCTCATCTTTCAGTAATCAGCAAGAAAGACTTTTCTCAACGTGAATCCATTTAGCGCTATATCACACTAGTGTCATTTGTTTACCAAGGTTAGTAAACGTTTGGACTGACACTGCAATATTTCATGATAGATCGTCTAAGTCTATTTAGGTTGTGAAACTTAATTTTCTTCAGCAAGAGAACCGACTGAGAGACCTTTAGTGATGACTTGACCACCATTCAGCCTACAATGCAAAAGACCTAAACTTGCTTGCTCGATTATAACCATATATTATATTGCTCAGAATATAATCACTAGATTATAAAGGGCAAACTATGCAATAATAATATCTCTTCACAAGTGGCAGAGAATGATAGTTCTTAAAGTTTTGAATACATGAGCAGCTCGTAAAACATGATTTCTAGTATATAACTCCAACAATCCCCACTTATACTTGAAACATGATTTCGAGTATACCCCTATCTATCATTCTCCCACTTATACTAAAAAATAGTGCTGACATGCATCTCATGTCCATCTATTTCACTTGATGATCCTACATGCATCGTCAACTTATGAAATAAGTGATCAAGGTATGAGCTTATGCAATTCTCATCATCACAGAATTTCCATTCTTAAAAATGGTGCTACCTCTATATGTGTTTTGATAGCTTTAACAATTCGTAGTTTTTTTGAATATGCAATTGCATCGAGGTATCATAGTAGACTGTGATACTCTTTAGGCATGCTCGAATCTACATGTTAGATCCATTAGGAAATTCTTGAGCATGAGTTGTTCTATGTAACTGTGAAAATGGTTACATTAATTAACATGGTGGAATTCGTGATTCAGAAATGCTTCTGATTCACATCCATCCATTACTTGGCTCAACTTCCTAATATGAACTCATACTTAAAGGTATATTTCTCATGTCGTAATTAGCTTTGGAATTTTATTTTGTATAACCCATATGACATAAATTGTCTGACTAATAAATCTATATATACTCCTCAACCTCTTAAGGTAATTGAGTATATTCTTTACAAGTTCAATGTCTTGACTAGGGTTAGACTGATATTTTGCTAATATGTGAAAGCAAAGTAAATATCAGGTAATGTGCAGATTGTAGTATGCACGAGATTTCCATGTGCGCAAGCAAATAATAACTTTCTCACTTACTCTATATAATTTTGTATTGTAAGACACATACCTTAGATAGGGTGATTCCATCTCGAAAGGTAAAGATTGTTTTATGTAATCCTTCATACTTAAATCCTTAAGCACTAACCGATATAAGATTAAGAGACAAGCAAAGCCAATCATTCTTAAGATCAGCCTAAGAATATGGCTATATGTCTCCTTAATCCTCTATCTTTATTATTTTGGATAACTATACCCTCACGTCTGATGACATCTTTTTGTCGTTGTCAATCTGTAGGATGCCATCTAATCTATGTATGACACCAAGAATACTCCTAATTTCTGATCATATTTCACAATTTTCATTAGGGCACTGTTCAAATTCATAGAGTTTGACCACCTGATGAAAACAGAGATTTTATGACCAGGATGCTTTCTAAAGTCCATTAATGGACTTCTTTAAGCTTTTGATAATTTATCCATTTGCTTTAACTGTAAACCCTTTAGGTAGTTTTATGTAAACGGCATCCTCAAGACTTTTCCTTAAAGAAATTGTCTTGACGTCCATTTACAAACTTCCTAAATTATATAAATGCTATCAATAAGAAAATTACGAACCAACTTAAGCATAGTCACATGCGAAATTAAGTTCATCATAATTGATGTATTATTTTGCCACTAGTCCTGCCATGAAGACAAAAGTCTTCTCGTTAGATCCTCTTTTACTTTTGTAGCTCATTTTCCCCACTGGTCAAACAACATTAGGTATGAGTACAAGGCCATAAAATTTTCTTGTTTAGCATTGATTGCAGTTAGGATACCATCGATTCTTTCTAAGAACGATTATCCGTTTATTGTATAGCTTCTTTGTAGTTCAGGGATTCATTTCTTCTAAGAAAGAAACTAAATCTTAAGATTCTTCTTGTTGGGGATTTAATTCCAATGAAGAAATTCTCCATTTTTCCAGGATGATATAGAAAAATTAATTAGCCAATTTCATTTACAGATTTACTATCTACAACGCACATAAACACATAATTTAGAATTAAATCCTACATCATGCTGCTATGGATCTGAATACTTACACTTATTAGATCTCCAAAGATGTGATGATTGCTTGCGCCTTCTCCACGTATAGATCTTGATATCTACCCTAAATCTTCTAACTTATTCCCAATTCCAAGTTTAAATACTGGTGTGGGCAGTATCTGTCAAACCATATAGGACTAGAGAAAGAAGAAGAAAATAAAGAAAACAAAGAATCACAGGAAATGTGAATCATCATTTTTCTCTCTTCTCATTTCTCTCCTATTTATAGAATATGTATGGACTAGGTTACGGATCCAAGGAAATTGAGCCCCAACTTAATTCAAGCCCAATAGAATATTAATTTGGACCACTATAGAAATTAATATTGACTTACCCGTCCAAATCCAAATTACAGATAATATGGGATTCCTTTTTAATTAATTTATTTCTCGTGTTTAAGATTATAATATCCATTAATTAATTTAAGCCGGCTTCTAGCTTTAATTAAGTAACATCTTTTACCAAGAGTGGTCTAGTTCAAGAGCATTATTTATTATACTGGAATAAATTTCAACAGGCCGAGTTTCGTATAATAAATTCTTTTTCTCGAACACCTCTTGAAGATATTATCAACCTGGTCCTACAGGACACGATTCAATGCAATAACAATCCTAGCACCGCTAGATACTAATTACCACTACCCAAAATATCAGGGTTCTTGGGTTACGAAAAACCCGCACTTTTTGATAAGTCAAAGTAATGCATTATTAATATCGTATGCTCAATGTTATACACAAAGATTAAGAAATAAATAATCACTGAGATCTGTCTTTCAGTAATCAGCAAGAAAGACTTATCTCAATTTGAATCCATTTGGTGCTATACCACACAAGTGTCATTTGTTTACCAAGGTTAATAAACGTTTGGACTCACACTGCAACCTTTCACGATAAATCGTCTAAGTCTATCTAGGTTGTGAAACTTAATTTTCTTCTGCAAAGGAACCGATTGAGAGACCTTTAGTGATAACCTGACCATCATTCAGTCTACAATGCATAAGACCTAGACTTGCTTGCTCGATTTTTATCACAGATTATATTTGCTTAGAAAATAATCACTAGATTATAAAGGGCAAACCATGTAACAATAATATCTCTTCACAAGTGATAGAGAATGATAGTTGTTAGAGTTATTAATAAATAAGCAGCTCATAAAATATTCTTTCTAGTATACAACCCCAATAATGTCAAGGCTATTGTGCTCAAGTTGTTGACCAAAATTATGGGAGACACTAGATTTTCAAACCCAATTCACCAATAAGATATCTTAACCAAGTTATTTCAGACACAACATGAGCCAAGCTCCTATATTCTGCCTGGTGCTTGACCGCAACACCACATTTTTATTTTTGAGTGGCAACTTGACATAAATTGATGTAAACACGTTAGTCCCTTGTGATACGGATAAAAAATACGTTCATACCTATTATCTTGAAACTATGTGTTAGATTTTTACAAAATTCACAGTGAGCCCAAATGATTTAAATTATAAAAATTAGTTGGCCTGTCAATGTCTCAGCTACCCCGAGAGAGAGAGAGAGAGAGACATTTCACCATATCTGTACTTCGTTAGATGAGGCCAATTTGCTTCTAATTTAGTTGCTTTGATTCTCCGGCCAAACAAGTATTGGACGAAGCATGTATTGTATACAGTAAAAGTCAACTTGATTACGTTGACACAGAGGAATGGAAGAGAGCAAGGGAAGAGTGTGTGTGACGGGGGGAACCGGCTATGTGGCGTCGTGGCTTATAAAGAGGCTTCTTCAACATGGCTATTCCGTCAACGCTACGGTTAGGCCCCAACGATCTGGTATATACATATGTGCTCCAGTTTCTCTCTCTAACTATGCCTCTGTTAATTCACTGAAGACTGTTTGTGTGTGTGGCTGCTGAGTAGACTGTTTATTTTTATTCAATTTTCAATTTATATTATCCCTAGATCTATTTACGGCTATTCTAGCATAATTTGAACCGGATCGCCTAAATTACTGAGTTTTTCAGCCATTTATAATGTAACTACAAATCGAAGCGAATGATTCCGTTGGTTTTCTGTAACAAAGTAAACTAATAATATACTGAAATTCTGATATTGCAAGAATTATGATGCAATTTCAGGCATGAAGAAAGACCTTAGCTTCATAGAAAACCTACCTAATGCACCTGACAGACTCCATATCTTCAACGCCGATTTCGAAAATCCAGATAGTTTTGGAGCTGCAATTGAAGGATGTGTAGGAGTTTTCCACGTTGCTCACCCCATAGACTTGCACGAGAAAGAAAGCGTAGAATCAATTACCCACAAAAGCGTTGAGGCAACTTTAGGAATTCTAAGAGCTTGCCTCAACTCAAAGACAGTGAAACGAGTGGTCTACACATCTAGCCTGTCCACAGTAACTGTCAGGGAGAAGCTTCCACAAGTGTTGGACGAGGACGTGTGGACCGATTTGGATTTTGCAACAAAATTGAACTTGATTGGAGCTTCCTACTTTGTTTCAAAGACAGCCACTGAGAGGGCTGCTCTTGATTTCGCGGAGAAGCATTCTATGGAGCTAGTCACTGTGATCCCGAGCTGGATCCACGGCCCCTTCGTCTGCCCTAACTTGCCCGGATCAGTGTGGTCGTCTCTGGCTCTGTTTCTTGGTAATGTTTCACTTGGTAAAAATGCTACAACATGATGGATTTTGCTTAGGCTATTGTGTTTCCTCTGCAGGTAATGAGAAGCAGTTCAAATATGGTAAGGTTACGCCAATGGTGCACACAGACGACGTAGCTAGTGCGCATATACACCTCTTTGAGCATCCTGGAGCTAGAGGGAGGTACCTTTGCTCGTCTGTTGAAGTTAAATATGAGTATTTGTGCGAGTTTCTTGGCAGGAGGTATCCGCAGTTTCAAATGCTGAGTCCAGAGTAAGTTTTTGCAGAATGTGTTTTCTTGATTTAGAAAAAGTAAATCCTCAAGGGATCTGTGGCTGCTGATTTCTTTGCAGGCCTTTATGTGATCCTGCAATTCCATTCACGAGCATTTCATCAAAGAAATTGTTGGAAACAGGCTTCAGGTATAAGTATGGGCTTGAGGAAATGTATGATGAGGCGATTGAATGTTGCAAAAGTAGGGGCTTTCTGTGATTGTGGTTTCGGATCTGTGTTATTGCACTTGTTTCATTTTCTGCATGCCCTTCTCGTACATAAGTTTATTGTGTATGTAGAGTATCCTGTTGTAAGAAAAGGGAGGTTTATTATCCTGTGTGTTAAGTTTTCTTTCTCAGAAGCAAGCAAATTTGTATTATATCAGTGCATCAAATTATATTTTATACGTATTTCTTGGTCTGAGGAAATGGATAATATAAAAAGTAAATCTTAAGGAATTTCTGAAGGATGATCGAGCCAGAGGAAATGGCTAAGTTTTTGGGCATGGAATGGGATCATTTCGTTACAGAGACTAGAGTTTTCCACTCATTTCATTACTGCACTAATTTGAGGATAATTGAAACAAAGTGGCTCAGACTTGTAGTTGGCCGGCCGGACACCTAAATTTGTGGAAATTATTTTCGGTAATGGTAATATAAATAAATAAATAAAGTCAAATTAACCAAGTATATAGATATTAATTCCCTAATTAAATAGAACAATAAAATAAATAAAGGAATTTGCCCAATTTATTGATTAATCATTAATGTATTATCTATTCGGCAAGAACAAAAACTGATTATTAAATCATTATTCTTTTACGAATAAAAACATGTCTTGCGTAATGAGTCGTGGAGCATCTTTATTTAGGAGGCAATTACGACAATGTAGTCAATCGCCCAATTGACAACGCGTTGTATATAAGTGAATTTTCGTTTGTCACGTAATTTGTAAAGGCAAACATATATAATTAAATTTTAAACAGAAAAAAGTCGCTAATGTAGTGGCCACACGTGTCTGCAAGTGGATTACTCTGTTGCCACTGAAATTGGCTTTTGGGAGTGACCTTCTCATAATTTCAGACAGCAGCAACTCTCATTTTTCACACAATTGAATGCTACATATGTGATGTGTTATCTTAATTAAAAGATTATGAATATAATCCACCATAATCATTGAGATTGACATACATGAAATCAGACTCTATGTAGTATCAAGTGTGGATTTAAAAGAAAAACTTATATGGTTCATATTTAGTGTAACCCCAGTTTGGTTTAAAATAGGGGCAAATACGAGGCTCGTGCTTATTATTTGGGTCTGCCTTGGTTCGATTGCAATTCACTGTTGCATTATGTTATACACGTCTTATGTATCTCACCCTTTTCCCGAAGATATCTTGATCTGAATATTTTCCTTGATTCCCATAGAACCACTGTGTGAGCTCTCTCGGTCTGCATACAATCAACAAATTTTCTCTCTCTCTCTCTCACTCGATTTGTCGGTGGTCGGTGGTAGTGTTCGTGTGCCGTGGTATTGGTGGTGTGCAGCGGATATCTGAGTCATTCTTGTTATGGCCGGCGTTACTTCTGATTTTGGCAGTGAGTTTCTCCGTTCTCACTGTTTCAGTTCGATTTGGGCTTCGATTTGTCCAGTGGTATGGTATGGCTGTGATGATTTCTGATCCAGATCTGAGCCTATTTTTCCCATTCTTCTATGTTCTCGTCCGACGCTGATTTGAGTTCTTTTTCTTCCATGGTCGCTGTCTCTTCCGAGTTTAGTGTGGGTTTGTATTCGCCGTTTGAAATGGGTTGGGTATCACCGCATGTTCGATGTTGTGAGTGGTTTCCGATGAAACTCTTCGTTTACCGTCGTTGGAGATGACAATGAAGCACGATTAATTTGTAATGATTTATTCATAAATTAATTATCTAAATTAATTAACAAATCTTAATTTAGTTGAATTAATTTATCTTTAATTAATTATCAGTTTATCAATTACCCCTTAACTAACTCGGTATCATTAATTAGTTTAATGTAGAAGATCAAATGATTAATTGATTTAGCTAAATATGCCATTAATTAATGTAATGCCAATTTTATTAATTTTTCAGTTTATTACTAAATCAGTAATTTAGTTTAATTAATTAATAATCAAATAATATTTTATTAGTAAAATCAAATAAATATACTCATATTTTAATAAGGGTAAAAAAGTTATTTTACACTTCATCTCTAATATAATTTAGGTAACCAAACATTTCACATATTTTTATCTTACCTGCCAAACAATATCACCATATCGTTATCCTAATTTTTATGTTAAATTCTATCACGATCTAATTATCTTACTTTATCTCATCTAAGCTACCAAATCAGACTTAAATAGTGTATCACTATGATTGATATCATTATACATATGGGAAGAGCTTAATTCATCGTGAGTGAATATTAGGAAAGGTGTGATATGCATAGGCCTCCACACAATTTTCTATTCATAATAAAGAGCTAGTATATATCCATTAGTAGAAATTTTGGAATCTTTTAATATTAACCACTGTTAATTTTATTCTATTTTACATTTGTATGTGGTCGTAAATAATGATGATGTAATAGGCGCAGTGTCCAACTTTTTCATATTCCATTTAATATTATTTTCTTGTTTAATTCATTTATTTTCTTATATTTTTATAAGTGAGAGTTTATATAACACTAGTTCATTAAGAGGGAATGCGTTACACGATCGATTACGCAGCTAATAAATCTTTCGATGTCATATCCAAAAGAAATAAAATTAGTCATTTAGTAATTGTTCATCTTTCATTCCTTTATAAGAAATAAATATTTTTAATCAAAATAATCTTTTCTATTAAAATTGTCTACCACGTCAAAATTCGTCAGATGAATCAAATATCTGTACCCATACTCATACCTAATATTATATTATAATTGATTTAGATGGTATTTGAATTCGTAATTCACCTCTCAAACGATCTTGCAAATGATTTTCTTTAATTTTTTGATTCATAATTCTTCTTTGTATACTTAGTGCCCTATTATTACTATAATTAGTTGAGTGATGAGGAATTTTTTAAAGTTTTGTGTGACGGTAATTAATTTCTCGGTCTACCAATCTAGTACGAAACAAAACTAGGGTCGTGTTGGTCTATAGCCTAATGTCAAGGCGAAAAAAGTTGATATATAAAGACTTTTCACTGAGCATGATTAAACTAGGTCATAATCAATTGATGAGGTCTGTTGATATGATTCTTGATTTAACCCACATTGGACCTAGCTTCAATATTGTTAGGTAGTGTTTGGTAGGAAAGTTTAGCCCTGATAGGGATAACAAATCTGAGGGTAACAGTATATTTAGGCTGTTTGGTATCTAAGATACCAAAAAAGTTAGGCCCGTGTTAATTTAACACGGCCCGTCTCGGTTTGTGCGCCTGCACAGTTTTGTCATGCTTGGCTTGGTTTTCTTATCTGATGCAATGTGGCCCGTTTTTGGAACCACTCTGAACAGTATTCTAGATTAATGCACATTTCACTTTTTTCCCCTTGGCATTCTCGCCTCTCTCTCTTGGACGGTCTTCTCTGAATCTCTCTCTCTTGGAAATCGGACGTCTCCTTTTCTTCTTTCACCACCACCGCACCTTACGCCACCGCTAATACCGCCGCCTCATTGCACCACCGACGCCCCATATCTTCCTCCCCTCTCTCTCTTCTCGGCTTTGGTTCGAATCGCCAACTTATTCCCGCTTCCCATCCGCCTCCATTCGTCTCGCTTTCTCCGCCCCCCTCGGTCACCTCTTCCCCCTCTCTCTGTTCTGTTTGAAGGTCTCGCCAGCTTCGGTGGCGGAGGTGAAGGGGGGTGT
>JAYDZE010576778.1:0-11451 GCA_034509125.1 Monilaria moniliformis
ATCACTCCTCTCTATATATATATATATATATATATATATATAATATAAATTGAAGGGTTAATTTTATTTAATTTTTTTTAGTTATCAATTTTATCAAAATTACCATTGAAGTGTTAAATCAGTTGTCAAATAAGGCAGAAGAATATGTAATGGTTGCACTTACGGCCAACCCATCGGGTTTTGGGTTATGGGCTAATCAGGTTACGGACTAATCGGGCCGGAATCTTATCGGGCTAGAAATTTCCAACTCTAACCCTCTAAAATTAGCGAGTTAGTCAGACTAGCCCAACGGATTCGAACTAGACTGACATCCCTAGTCATAATATGATGGATTGGGTAAATTATGTGTGTGTTTGTTTTATGCTTTCAATATCTTTTCCCAAAAAAAATAAAATAAAATCATAAAGAGTTGTTAACCGATTTTTTAATTTTTCAATAAATAAATATTCAAATTTTAAAATATATGATTGAGATCAAATGATCATTCATAATCATGGCTAGTTTCTTTATTTTTGTTAATCCGATCAAATATATGATTGAGATCAAATGATCATTCATAAAATCATAAAGAGTTGTTAATCCGATCAAATGGAGTTTGATTCCCAAACTCATCTATTATGATTAATTAATATCAGATAATGAATTTTTGTATATGTGTGTGTGTGTGTGTGTGTGTGTTTTTTTTTTGAGAATATATGTAGAATTGATTAAACGGACGATCATATTTTAAATTTATGATCTGCTAAAACTAACTAGGTTAAGTAAATATAGAATTACATTTAGAAATCTCTGTGGATGTTTCATTGGTTTAGAGGCGAATCAACATTACTTGTCCAACCATAAGGAGGAACTAAACCATCTTTAGTGGATTAATTCCCAATGGTATATAGCTAAAACGCTGAATTTGTACAATGATATAGAATTCTGGCGGAGAAATCATTATATTTATAACACATCAACCAAGAGATGTCAAAGTGCAGTAACCAGCGCTATACTCAATCTATCACTGAATAGTTGTCTTTATTTCAGAATTTTATGTAAAAATAATACTCTTTCCAAATATTATAGGCTTGTTTTTCTTTTTCGGATATCCCAAATTTACAGACTTATTTGTATAAAAAATAATATTATTTAATTCATTTATTAATATACTACTATTTAATTCTTTAGCAATCATCAAAATACCTATGTGCATATTAGGAAGTTTATTGTATAATTTTCTTTCACACAATTTTCTTAATTCTTGTAAAAATTCCAATTGACCTATATGATTGGGAGATGAAGTATCACTACCAAATTATTTTTCAATACCATTATAAGTTTAAAAACTTTTCATGTTCCTCACAATAATTAGGAGTTGTAGAAGAAATTAATCTATCCACTTAATGCGCATTTTTTCATTTAAGATCATTTATTGCCAATTTGTGTCACATTACCTATTATATTCATTTAAGATTCATCGGTAGAATTCAAGATTTTCAAATATTAGAATATATGTTTTTCTTATATAAAGCCAAAATCCTAAACTCTTAATACTGCCACATGTTCATCATCCAAGAATATAATATAAGATGCCAAACTAAAATGCAATAGAGGATTTAAATTGCTATTCTTTAGTGCTAGAGATACTTGTTCGGGAACGAAAGGAGTAGCGACTAGTGCAAGAGGCGAGCACTCCGAAACAGCCTAGCGCATCCAAAAGCAGTAGCAGTATATGCCCCTACCTCAACATACATAATGCAGGTGCTACTATTGTTTTTGTCTACAATATTATGGTAGACCAAAAAGATAAATATGAACAATCTTGAGAAACAATTTTAATTACAGATAAATCTGTATAGATACAGTAAACTGAGTGCTTAGCTTAAATTGAGCCACAACATTACTCCCACGAGCATTTTGTACACAATACGAGAAGAAAGATGGAGTCCTGAGAGAAGAGTGTCCTAGCCTACTAAGTGGTCGAGAAACTAAACGAGTTAGCTGTTTGCACTTGGTTGGGTCTCAGGATCCGACTGCTTGGGAGCCGAGGCACCTCCGTTCATCCTAGCACGTGCCTCAGCAAACATCCGCTGCTGCTCTGCCAATGCTTCTTCTTCAGTCATTTCAGCTCCGTTGCTCCATTTCCCACTTCTCATGGTATCCTGTACCCATCAACAGTTAGTTACCATGCTACGACCTTTACAAGCCGTCAAGTATTATGTGGTTGACGCACACTAGCTAAATCTGAACCCTCAAAATAGAGGAAATGGAACCAAAGCATGATAGATTTTTCTATAGCATATATATGTTGTCACTCTATACCCACAAACATTTTGAATCTAGAAATCTTGACAATTGAAGAGACATAGTAAAGCATATCATGATAAGACCTTATTCATAGAAATCTTTGACATTTTGGATTGTGAATTTTCTTATACATGTAGAGCAGTTTGCTAGGCAATATGCAATATGATAAGACCTTATATGTTTGGCTAGAATGTTTGCTAGGATGTATTAAAATAAGCTGACACATCTATATGTATATACACATATTTAATTTATTGTTTACATGGATGTAATAAGTTAGTATATGCTATGCTTGTCTTTTGTGTCATGTCACGCTAGGTGTGATGTAGAATCACATTACGTGAATACTAGATGTTGAGTCGTTGCTTTGTCAAAGGCTTTCGCTTTTGAAGCAAACATTAGGTTTCATGAATATCTACCGTCCTCTTATCATGTGTAACAAACGAGCCCGTATAGAAAATCCTATCTGCAGTATTGTGTGTGAGACCTGAAATGTGTGTGCATGTGCGTGCGAACCTAATCAAGAGAGAGATAGAGAGAGGGAGAGAGAGTAGTGCTTACTATAGTCTCAACCCTGTGCTGCTCATATGCAGCATAAACGTCTTCTATATAGTCCCCAAATCCAAGAACCTGAAACCAAAGTTCCAATAGCCATTAACAACTAAATAGGGCCAGAATAAAAAAATTGACAAAATCAGAAGTTTTACATATGTATTCAGTTTCACAATCAAATCAAACATCCTTCCAATACACTAAAGCATCAAACTACACTATCAGGAAACCCTACTTGATTTTAATTGCGGCTATAAAAACTACTTCTGAGATAGAGAGCAGGTTAGAAAGAACAAAAAGGAAGCCAAAAGACAGGGGGAAAAGGCTCAGCACCACACAAATGATCAAGTCAACCAAAAACAACCTCCTTGTTTCATACTTCCTCACAAATCGAAAGGGAAGACATCATCACAACAAGGAAAAATGGAACATTCAGCATAAAATAAGAGAGATCCCACAATAAAAGCCTAACAGGTCAATTCGACCACATCTTGCTATATTCACATATAAAATATACTCTTGTGGAGTATCTTAATACTAATTTACAGTGTTCCAAACTTTTTAAAACCTTTAACCCTGGTGGTCTCCCAAGTCCCTTTATTTTCCTATTACTACCATCAAGAAACATCCTAGGATGGTATAGTTCTATAATAAACCTAAATAAGTTCTTGGAAGAAAAAATTCTAGTGACAACCAACAGCTTTAAAGTCTATAAATTTGGCAAGGACCTAAAAGTACAAAATATAGATTCCGAATCGTAAGCTATAACCAGTTCAGAAGCCAGAATAAAGTCTTGGGCAGTCAAAATTAAAAGAAAGAAGCATGAAAACACAAATATCACTACTAGAATACTCAAATTGGTGACAAGGTAGTATGAACCGTATAATAAGAAGGAAGCTCTCATAGAAAAAAATAGAACCTCAAGTTAAATATAGACCCTTAGATATCCTTATTCTAACAGGGGTTTCGAATTATATAAGAAACATGATATTGGTCCTAGCAAGACTTGACCTTTTTTTTTGCTTTACTTCTATTTCCTGAGAATTTGTGCTCAAGAGACAATTCTATATTATTAACGCGGACAATTTTTCTGCAATGGAACAGTATTACTTAACCTGTGTACACCTTACAAAATAAAGATATAATTAAGACATGCCTCCAGATGCTATTTTTGGGTTCTGCAGTCGCAGCAGTATATATCATGCTGATACACTTTTTATTCAAAAGCGATGGAGAATGAGAAAACATAATACAGCTAGTCTTTTACATATGCTAGTGTGAGTTCATCAACTATGAAAACAATTTATCAGCCCAAAAACATTTCACCCCAATAAAAACACAGAACTCCACAATCTTTACGAATTCCAACCAAAAATACCTCTTAAATACTGCATTAAAGCAACTTAAACATGTTCATAATATGATAAGAAAGAAGAGAAGTGACAAAGAAGAGAAGTGACAAAGAAGATTATTGTGTAAGGATCAGAAACCTCTAAGGCCTTGAGCACATGTTCTGGTGCAATTGTTCTTTTATCTTCTCTGTTACAGACTTCATTGGATTCAGATGAAATAAGGTTGATAAACTCTGCAAGAAGAAAAAATATGATATTAGACATGAAAATGGCACCTTATGCTAAGATCTGTTAAGGAGACTTCTATAAGACAGGGACTGAAGTGAAAATAATACTATTATATCAATTCTAATCAGCGCAAGGTTAAAGAGCACAATGATGTTTCTATCAATTATAGGCAAGGATCCATATCTGATGACATCCAAAAGAAAAAACAAAAAACATAAAACAATATCCATTATTATTAAGAATAAGAATAAAATAGTAGACTTAGTTACAAATAAGCCGAGTCAAGCACTTGAGTTGTGAAGGGGTATTGAAGGCGGTGTACAGGAAAGGTAATGGACCCAAAACATAACCACGATTCCGGGTACACGAAATCCATACAATAAGGACCTTGTTAAATACTAAACTAAATGATTCCATGCCTCAAATGGGTGAAGCTATTCCGAGGCATTTTAAATGCATATGATGAGGACCTTATGATATATCTGGAACAGAACAAGTCAGCACCACAAATGGTAGAAGCTATTATGAATATATGAAATGCCTATGGTTTAAATCATAATCGTGCTAGTTAGCTGCAAATCTAAGCTTCCAGCACATTGTTATTTGCATGTAATTTATTGGTTTTCTTCAGTCTACTGAAATCAATTAGACTTCAATCCAAAAGTCCCCAAACTTTTATGGTTATTTCTGTTGGGTTGTTAATTATTGGACACATGCATGGGCGGGGAGTTGGGACTATTTATATGCTCTATTTCAGATATGATTTTAGTTATTAGAAGTTAGCAAATGATTTCTGCTTGGGCAAGTGCAAGCTTGAGAAATGTGATTTTATTTCATATTTCTCGTTCTTTATTTCTGTCATCTGTGTTGTCGTCACCCTTCTCTCTCTCTCAACTAATCACTTGGTTCCTAAGCTACTTACATCTCACTTTATAAATTGTCTCCAAACATCAAATTGGCACTTATATTGGCTACCAGAATCAAATTGGCTCCTCTTCCTTTCGCTTAAGTTCCTTCCTTAGAGTCGCAAGAAGGAGCAACACCCCCAATCCCAACAAAGTAATAAAGTTCCATAAATTGCAACAAGTATTACAATGAGAGTATTCATTCTTATATAGCCACTAGGATACTTACTAGATTATCTGATTTGCATTTAGGTGTGGTAATGATCAGTCTAGTACTTCATTATGGCCTTGGCACATATTTTGATA
Source organism: Monilaria moniliformis (assembly GCA_034509125.1). Classification (NCBI taxonomy): domain Eukaryota; kingdom Viridiplantae; phylum Streptophyta; class Magnoliopsida; order Caryophyllales; family Aizoaceae; genus Monilaria; species Monilaria moniliformis. Next base: position 5,633 of record JAYDZE010576778.1, read on the forward strand.
GGAAAAGTAGTTGTAATCCACCTAATTATATACACGACTAAAACTTCCTAGGTGTCCATCATTAGAGTTTTATGTTTGTACAAAGTACACACTGAAATTCCACGAAATCAATACTATACAAAAGAATTACATATTCAACCAGTAATTTCATTCAGAAATTGATAACATACACAATCAGACTACTGCAATTCCTAATAAAAGGTAAACAGATAGTAGCTGATTTTACAGCCTGGATGGCCTTAATATAATATATACAAGATAAATAAGAGAGAGTCCAGGCTACACACCTACACAGCACTCGATTAAAAGATCTTGAGCATCTCTAGCAACACGAACATCTGGAGGTAACATCTCTTTGATGATTTTTGTCATTGTCGCTGAAAATGAATTATTGTTGTTATTTACTAGCAAATAAATGACTGAGTCCATTTACATTGATCCATTTGCTCAGAAACAAAAAATAACAAGAAGAGTGTTGTGGAAAGTAGTCAGAATTGCTTCACCAAGAAACCTTAACAATACTACTTTATATTCCAAACTAAATATTTTGACATCCTTGCTAGCAATAGTAACATGAATTAAATGTTATCATAATTCTTGAACAAATATAGATCTATAACTCATCTTTCACCAACTAAGCAGTTGAATTATTGATTGAACATGAAAGCTACCTTCTCTAGAGTATAGGGAAAGCTAGCTACTTTTTTTCTCTTGATACATATATATCCTGCAATGTATGCATAAGATTTCAAGTAGATGCATTTCCAGGTTTGGATTGTAATGGCACAAGAATAATCAGGAACCAAGGAGAAAAAGAAAAGGCAACTCTCACAGGCATTAACCGACGAAGATGGAGAGGGAGTACACTCTCAAGGAACTGAATTAGAGGCTATATGTTTTCATAATAAAATACAAGTTCTCCAGTAGTCCATCTTCTAAAGTAACCATAAGTGGCATGAAGATTCAAAGTTCCCTAAGTTGCGGACCTGCAGTCCACTAATTCTAGAGCATCTACAGATTTAAGAAAGAAGCCTAACAAGTCAAATAAGTATAACCTGTACAGACTCCAAATAGAGATGCAAAGCACTTCAAAAGTGTATTCGCATTTCTACTTGATTCTAGAACCAAACTATACCAAAAAATTCAACAACTTCATCTGCAACCTATTAAATTCTACCACTCAACTCAAGTTGCCAAAATAATACTCGGCTTAGACTATTCCTCTTGCTAGATAATCCCCCAAAACCATGCAGCTGCACCCACCCTCAATATCAGCAGTCCTGCTATATTGAAGACCTAAAAATCAATACTCCCTCCATCCCTGATTCCCCAATAAGTGTCCTATTTCAAAATTGAAAAGTAAAATATTACAAAACTTCCCATCTTACCCTTATAATCATTACAAGATTGTTACCTTTTCAGTTTTCCCCTGCAATAATTAGGGGTAACAAGTGTAAAATACCACCCACGGATAACAAGCGTAAAATCACCACCCTCCTTGATATGTGTATTTTGAGGTCATAACACTTATTAGGGGACAGAGGGAGTATTGTGCAAGCACTCTGGAATAGGATATTGCACGTTGCACCAGAAACTACAAAGGAAGACAGCTACTAGTAGTTCAGCAATCAAAATGTATCGATGGACAAAACAAACATTTATGCAATTAATCGTCTTTCGACAATTTTCATTAGATATTTAAATTACTCTCCATAGATGTAGGATGGCATAACAATATCTAATTATACAAGCTGCTCAGACCATTTGATTGCAAAATTAACTCAACTAGACCACCTACTAAGGACAAATCATTAGAAAACACAAACAAAACCAGAAATTTGGTAAAACATTCAAGACAAATCTCCTATACGATGACAGAACCAGGTCTGCGACTGCTATCAGCTACAGGCAAATCTCAAGAAAGCATACTAATCAACACTGTAAGGCACAGCTGACCCATGATAAAAGAGCGGAAACTCTAACCCAATACAAGTAAAGACGATTGCTACAAATTAGACTTTTTCAACACCTTACTCCATTTCAAAATCATCAACCAATTTATGTATCTAATTCCAAAGTTTGGATACAGGAAAACGTTTATTTAACTTTAGATATCCTTTTAGAATACTTATATGTAATTCATGAAAAATCGGGGCAAAATTGAATTGCTACAGGCTAAAGGGAAAACCTTTTGGAAGGGAAGCATCCTCTTTCGTCCGGCCAACAATGTCCATAGGTTCCATTTTTACCTTAAAAAAGGAAACGAATCGCAAAGTAAATTTATACACAAAGATCATACACTTAGGTTTGAATGACAGAATAGACGAATTGAACTTCGCATTACCTGAGAATGAAAGGCGGTGAATCTGCAAGATCACGACAAGATACAAATGAAAAGCGGTGTTTTTCGAAGTGGTATCAACCGATAGAGAGATGTGACGTAGTTTACCGGCGTCGGAGGCGGTGGCTGATGGCCGATTTGAGAGAGAGAGAGAGAGTCTGAGAGAAGAGAGAGAGAGAGAGAGAGAGAGAGAGGCTCCTGACAGGCGACTAGGGCAAAGATTTCACCGAACAAAGTCAATCATGATTGGCCACGCGCTAACCCTGGCGTGTTGCAACTCGATTCGCATGAATAAAGATCTCCCAACTATTGGTCAAAATAAAATGGATTAATTTAAAGAATTAATTTTATCATTATGTCTCAATTTTTTAGACTGATCAATTTTTATCCTAAAATTTAGCATTGTATTGATTCTATTCCAACTTTTTTAACTTATCAATATTATACCAATTTTATTCAAAATTTTACTCTAATGATCGAGTCGTTACATGACGTGACAGATGATAACCTATTATTTTGCTCTGAAAAATAAATTATATCCAATGATATTTTATATTTCATTTTAATTTTCATTTGCAGATACAATCATCTAGAAATTGATTGATAAAATTAATACAAATTAGAAATGTGGAGATCAAAATGATAAATTGAAAAGTTTTGGATAAAATCAATCCAATTGCTAGATATTGTGATAGAATGGATAATTTTCAAATATTAAAATAGATTTGATAAATTCACAAAAAATCGTGATAGATTTTATCGTCAATCCAAATAAAATTATATTGGTTTTTGTGTTTGACAATGTACCAAAATACACATGATGAATTAAAGATGTTTTCAAATTTCAGGTGTTCTGGCACTGGCAGCCTGAACTGCATTGGATATTAATGTCATAGGTCAAAATCTGACTCCAACGCCACTTTTTCAGATCGAAATCTATAAATAAATGAAGATCTCCAACCTTTGAAGGTTGTCGGTTACAACGAAGTGTTGCGCATTCAAACGTTCAAAAGCTCTCAAGAACTCATATACACTCAAGCATATAGTAGCAAAGTAATCGAAGGTAATCAACATCTAAGTGTTATTCTAGCTCTTACTTGAGTCCACGCATACTTTCCCTCAGATCTAAGCCAGACGTTATAAACATTCTAAGTTTAGATCAAGCAAACCCAACCTTATATTATTCTTCATTTTAAGGGTTGGGCCACCTAGTTGGATCAACCTTCAATCTGACCACTCACTCATAAAGTAGGAGTTAAGTGTTAGAAGAAATAAGAAAGTAAGCGACAAAGTGTTTGTCGTCTGAAAGAAAATGAAGATTCGGTCATGGCCAGGTAATCCGTGAGCAATAAAATATTGAGTTCTTGTCAGCTGAAAGCAACAGTCCATCAAATAGGAAGTTAAGTTCCTTGTACCTGGAAGCAAGAGATCTCAGTTAATACATTATCTGATATTACCAGATCGTAGCATATGAGGGTTTACTCCGGACTACGTTATACTTTGTGTATCATTTACATTTTGCTTTTCAATTAAATGTTATTGAACTGTCATCACAAATTGCACACTACACACAACTTGCATTCTACGTCATGCAGCTGGCGTCTCATACAAATAGCCTACATTAATATTGACTAAACTATAATCGGCTAAGTAAATGTTTTTATAACAAGAAAGTAAACTAAGCCACCATATTCTGCACATAGATAATTATATGTCCAACCGATAAACTTTCAACTTTCTGTACGTTAGCTAACTATCAATCACTCTTGATAAAATGGACAAGTTATAAACTAGCTGTCTTAGCCAGCTTATAACAGTCATCCGAGCTCAGCTACAAACCGAGCCATCTGATGGGGGAGATCGATGAGGATTTCCCTAAATCTAGGATCGCATATGATGATGTTCAAAATTTAATAAACATCCAATTCGCACAAATTCTGCCTAGAACACAAATTGAAAATTAAATAATTTGAAATTTTAAATCATTATATTTAATAGTTCAAATGTTACCTTTAATTGCAGATCTTCTGTTTGTAGATGAGGGCTTACAACTCACACCACTCCTCCAGTATTTTACCTCGAATCGTCTAGCCTATTACCCAAATTCAGAATTTGAATATAGGGTGGTCTATATTCTATCAAACCCTATAGGTTGGAGCGGAGAAGAAAAATTAATAGAAAGAAGGAAATAGATAAAACACACTAAGCGTGTTTCTCAGAGTCAAAGCCTATAGATTTTTATTTTCTACTCCTTTATTTATAGAATATGTAATGCGTTATGCTAGGGATCTAAGGAAATTTGGACTAGGTCTCCCTATTTGGCTTTTACTAATTAACTTGACTGCTAATTTAATTCAAGCCTAATAGAATATTAACTTGGACCACTATAGAAATTAATATCGACTTACCATTCCAAAACCATATCACGAATAATCTGAGCTTTCTTTTTAATAAATTTATTTCTCATATTCAAGATTCTAATATTAATTAATTAATTTAAGTTTGATGTTGGCTTTAATTAATTAATATCTTTTACCAAGAGTGGTCTAGTGCAAAAACATTATTTAATATACTGGAATAAATTCCTATCGGCCGGCTTTAGTATAATAAATTCTTTTTCTCGAACACCTCTTGTGGATATTATAAACCTGATACTCCAGGACATGATTCAATGCAATAACAATCCTAGCATCACTAGATATTGATTATTAATACCCAAGATATCATGACTCTTGGGTTATGAAAAACTTGCACCTTTTGATAAGTCAAAAAATGCATAATCAATATTGTATACTCAATGTTATATTCAGAAATAAATAATCACCGAAATCTCATCTTTCAGTAATCAGCAAGAAAGACTTATCTCAACGTGAATCCATTCAATGCTATACCACACCAGTGTCGTTAGTCTCCCAATGTTTGAATACTTTCTTACTGACACTACAACATTTCACAATAGATTGTCCAATCCTATCTAGGTTGTGAAACTTCGCTTTCTTTTGCAAGACACCGACTAAGAGACCTTTAGTGATGACTTGAACACCATTCAGTTTACAATGCAGAAGACCTAGACTTGTTTGCTCAATTATAACCACATATTATATTTGCTCACAATACAATCAACATATTATAAAAGGCAAACCACGCAACAATAATATTTCTTCACAAGAGCTGGAGAATAGTAGTTCTTAGGGTTATTAATAAATAAACAGCTCGTATAGCATGCTTTATAATGTACAACCCCAACAATCTCACACTTATACTTAAAGCATGAAATCGAGTATACCCATCTTTCATTCTCCCACTTATACTAAAAAACAGTGCTGACATGCATCTTATGTAGGGGTGAGTAATCGGTCGGTTCGGTTAATAACCGAACCGACATTTCGGTTAACCGAAATTTTACGGCACCGATTTCAGAACCGAACCGAAACCGATTAAGCATTCGGTTATCTCACTAACCGATCGGTTATAACCG
>JAYDZE010576789.1:0-11450 GCA_034509125.1 Monilaria moniliformis
TTCCCTTCTCCCCTTGCCTCACGTTTCTGGAGTTTGAGGATACTCGAAATCCTCCATACCCTTCACAATCCACATCATTCCCTCATCGGCTTCGACCGGCTTTCTGGCTGGTTGGCTTTTTAAATCAATTGTTTTTTCTTTTACTTTTCTTAATTTTCTCTTCTTTTCTTATTAATTTATTTTCTGAAGAGTTAATAAAGAGAGACCCAAAAAAAGAGGAGAAGAGAAGGAAAACAATCTTGAATTTTGTGTGAGAGTTTGAGTGCAACTTCAACTTAGAATCTCTATCTCATTTTTGTTTGGTTCAACTTTTCCCAAAAATTCAAATACATTTACACATTCCAAATTTTGTTTAATTTTGTCAAATTTATCGCATGCATTTGCTTTAGATTTCACGAGCAGTGATAAAGTTAGCGTAGAAACTCAACATTAGTGAAAACTGTTTTACTTTCTTCTTACGGTAACAATGGAAAAAAGAAAAGAAATCTTGCAAAAGCCATTTACTTCCATTGTAAGGGAAAACTGTGACAAATCTGAGATACTACTTTTTGTCCAGATTTGTTTTTGGCCCTCAAAGTCAAGCTCTGCCAATAAAAGAAAGAAAAAAGAAAGAAAGAAAAGAATCATTTCAACTCCATATTATAAACATTTATCGTACACAGCAATATTGAAGTATAAATTGAAGTACATAAAATTAAAAAATATTAGTAAAATGTGATTCCCACAGAGAATGAGGTAGAGAATTCAAGTCTACTACTTCCTCTCACTTAATTAATAGAGAGAGAGAGAGAAAGGACTTGATAGGTAGTAAGGTACGTAACATATGTAATGGAATTTGGCGGACAAATTAGTTCTAGTGCAGAAAGGATTTTTGACATAGGGTATGTAGATGCAAGGAAATATATTCTACTTTTCTGAGTCATGCATCCCATAATTATTATATTGTAAATAGTAAATAAATTGAATGGGGCAATAGTAATATTGAAAAGATTGTGGCAAGTGGTTCTGCAACATTATATACTGCAGTTTGTGCAGGTCCTCACATGTTGCAATATAAATGGTTGACCCCTAAATCCTGTCTGTCTCCAGTAATTATATTCCAATTATAGATACATAGACATTTATTGGATTATGTCACTTATGTTTTTAAAAAAATTACTAATATTACACCGAATCATTAAAGCTAATTCTTGAAGTTCTGCATTATTAGGTTTTTGGTTGGCTAATTAATGAAATAAGATTACTTTGTGTGTGTGGTGTACTTGTCTTATGCACAATTTACAGACAGATTACATAATAACATAACATCCTATCTAATTATTTTGGGCTGAGATTAATTAAGAGTATTGTCGGATTATAAACCTCACTCTTTTTACACTATAAACTTTATTTTGATCTTTTTTTACTTGAATTAATTTTTTTTATCTCATCAATTTAAAATAAAACATTATCGTTTTTCTTAGAATATAAACATTTTAAGGAATAACAAATTTAATGAACTTAAAACTTTTAAAGTGAAAGACATGCAAAAAGGAGTTAAAATACTACTTTTGCAGGTTTGGGAAAATAATAGTACAAGTGTAACAAACCATACGAGCGTGTAAGTGAAATAAATAGTAAATCTTTATTCAATAAATTTCACCCAGATTAAGTATACAGTCACTCCTTTTAAGACAAGCATAACCTACAATCACTAATAATTCAGCATGTGGAATAAACAGTACATACGTGATATGTAAATTAGAGAGATAAATTAAGTTATACTTCCTTCTTTTCATTTTTTGGTTACAGGTGTTAAGGAAAAAAATATTGGAATAAGTGTATTGATGTACATATGTTTTTAGAAAGAGAGAAAAGTCAAAGGCAATTATACAAATAATTACATAATTAAAAGCCTTTATTTATTCTCCAAAATGAAATAATTCAAATAAAATGAGACATTTCGAATGAGACGGAAGTAATATGTTACACTATGAAATCTAATTTAGACAAGCTCGGATATTAGATATTTGTAGGATTTGAAATTAAAAACACTCGCGCCCTGAGTCATTTAAAGAATGTTACACGGTCACAGTCAAAATTCTCCCATTAATTCAGCGGACCAAGTATGGGCCAAAACTAATTTTATTCTTGAATTAATAGGATCAGTGAGTGAAATAAGGGCCACGGCGAGACGAGGGTGGTGGTGGTGGTGGTGGTGGTGGGGCATGGTGGTGCCGCTCAATGGTAGCCTTCGACCTCTTCTTCCACACGTATCCCTCGTGATATTCTGCTCAAATAATACCTTGGAATTTGAGCTTTGAATGAATAATTCCCTCGGAATTAATACCTTGGAACTAACCCTACCTTTTGACTTCTATCATTCAGGTTTCTGAATTTAAATATTCTTTATTCCAATAATTTATAAATTGGGTTCCTAAAACTATTAATTTGTTTAATATAATAAATTAGCACTGTTTTAATAGTCTGATTTGGTTTACTATTAGGACACAATTTGGGGGAAACAATAAGTACTTTTACACTTATTCCAAGACCTAATTGAAGATTGTAGGAGTGTCAATTTGATTCTTCACATGTGCATTTGTACGAAATTGAAATTTAGGGCACTATGGAATTATGGAAAATGATAATGATTGTCGTTGGACTTCAATTTTTTATTGGGACACTTGGGAGTGTTAGATAGTACTATGAATTATTTAATGCAAGTTAAGGCAAGTCTCCAAAACATTATTTTAGTTGAGTAGTGACATCATCCCATATATAAGATATTTATAAAATGAAATAATATTATATTAAGATATTTAGAAGTGAAAATATGTCATCCTACAAACTTCAAGGATAATATTCATTTGATCCATTACATTAAAATTGAATTCCACTAAAAATACGTGGTGAACTCACGTAAACTTGTTATTCGCCTATTTGGCAGGTTCAATTATCCTTACTGATCAATAGTAACTAATTACCATAAATCTTTATAATTGTATATAAAATTTGTAACAACCCCCTCCTATCCCCCGGCCCAAATGAGAGATAAAAAATAATTACCACATCACAAATTTTTATGGAATTAATAGAATAAACAAGTTTCACAAAATCAGAGAAAGCTGTGGGGGTTTACAATGTGAAGTTAAGACGTTTTCTGCACAATCCTATCATTATTTGCTGCAACAAAGTTGACCAAATGAACAAACATTTTACAGCATTGGTTCTTTAAAATGTCAGTAAAAATAGCATTGGTATATTCAATTACAGACGTGAATGTCCAATGTTTATATTTTAATATATATTAAGACTTGTAATTCAAAAGAGATGGCATTCACACAAAACCCACTTAACCCTATTTCTCTTAGCATGTGAAATGTTATGCAAATATGGGAATTTTTTTTTTTTTTTTAACCATTTCAGTATCTTTTTAAGGTGGATTGATTTTCTTAAGTTAAGCTAACAATTATCCTGCTGGTAAGCATAATGTTTTCTCGGATATCTAACTTATAAATATTCACACTACTATTGTAAAGGTTCACTTGTTTAAAGTAATAGAATATTTTAATTTGTGCGACTTTAGGTCTAAACGAGAGGTGCGATCGCGTAGGACTCAAGACTAAAAGATGCTTAAAAAAGAGTTTAATGTGAGAATTAACAAAATTGATAGCTCAGTTTATATAATTATTATTACTTTGGTTTTGGGCTTAGGAATAAGGGATAATTAGATTTGATTAAAAAATGATACTCCTCCATCGCATAAAATAATGGATATCTTGGTGTGATATATATTTAATAAAAGTTAAGTAGTGTATTTTGTGAGTACAAAAAGAGCTCTATCTCATTATTTTATATTAAAGTATAAATGAAAAGGTGTTTAGCAAAAGAAAGTTAAGAGTGTACACTATTTTGTTGGACATCTTCAAATACAAAATAAGCACTATTTTCTATGACGACGAAGTGGGTGTTAACAACACGCCTGGCTCCTTCAATGGTCAATGGCCTCCGTACGCTTTGCAACTTCAAACTTTAATGAGAATTCAAATATTCAAAATAAAATATAAAAATTTTATTTTTATTTTGTCGTGATCTTATTTCTAAATATTAATTAAAAAAATTTCAAGACCTTATAAAAAGTTAGGGAAGGGGCTATTTCTGATTAAGAAAGAAGAGGTTGGACATCTTTATTTGGAAAACTAGAAGATAAAATTAAAGTACTGAATTTCAAGTATAATAGTAATACTTTATGAGGTTACCAGCGCAGCCAATATTAGTATTAAAGAAGTTTTATAATAATCATGTTTGTGGAATTCGCTTTTGCAATCCTTCTTAACACCAATTTTTTAGATTTTCTTATAACTAGCTAACTAATTATTTAAATATACTGATATCATTGTATTTGGTAAAAAGAATCATAAAATTAGTATTTAAATGGAGTCGCGCAAATTATTGATTGATTAAGCAAATAAATAATAGTTCTTTCATTTGAAAATGACAGTTGGATGATCAATCTTATATATCTCTAGATAACGATGGAACTGTGGCAATAAAGAAAGGCCAGTGATCTCTATGCATAGCTTCCTTGCTTGCAATTAATGTGAAAATTTTAAAATCACACAAATTCCGAAAAATAAAAATCGGAGTAAATGGATGAAAATTAAAACTAACAAGGTTATATTACATGTCATTTGATATTACGAGAAAAATTATATCTTTGAAATATAATAACACACGCTCATGCATACCGGGTTTCTCAAACCTTAGTATTATTTACATAATCATACATATATAGCGACTAACTTTATCGCACTATGGTGAGCATATCGCCATGATATACATATCATTTTTAAATAAATTAATCTAACTATATATTGAAAATACATAACTTAACATTAGCTAGGTTTTACAAATATAGAAAGTCTAAGTGCAATTAGTTTCTAATATCACGAGTTTTGACAGAATTTCAGATTTTTCTACGAACTTAAAACATGGCCGCAAAAATCATGAACTTTTATTTTGTTTGAATTTCCCACAATCCTCCAAATCATAACTGATGTGGCCAAATTGAACTTTGTCATTGATTGATATTTTCCACAATCCTCCAAATCGTAACTGACGTGTCAAAATTAAAGTTGAAGTAACATTTAAATTAACAAAACGATGTCGTTTTGGTACTAAAATAAAAGGGTTATTGGTCGTTAATATCATGAACTACTGCGTAATTCCAGATTTTCCACGAACTTAAAACTTGGTCGTAAAAATCATGAACTTTGTCGTTGTTTGGAATATCCCACATTTGACGATTCTGGGGAAATCGATTCTGACGTGACTTGTTGAATTATCTACGTTTCCTAATTACTCCTTACGTTGATATTATGTGGCATAACATGGATAAAAAAAATTAATAAACAAAAATAAAATTAGAAGGCAAAAATAAAAATAAAACAAAAAAAGACTTGTCTCTCTTTTTCTCTCTCCCTTTATATATCTCTTCGTCTCCTCAAGTCCACTGCATCGAATGTTGACCGCCACGTCAGCGTATCTCCAAGTGGTTGCAGGCAAAAATCCGCATGCAACATCAACTGTGACGTTTTGCACTCGAGGCATTTACAGTGGCGGATGGTCAGATTCGAGGTGGATTGAAACATACGAAAATTGTGGTTATCGTTGGATTTTGCGGCCAACGGTGGCTGGTGGCTGGCGGCCAGCGATGGAAGGGAGTTGGGGATATGAGAGAATAAGGATATATAAATTTAAAAAATGAAATAAAAAATTATTAATTTTGAATTGATGAGGTGGACCAAAACAACGTCGTATTGGTCCAGTATTCGTTTTGATTTGTCAAAACAACGTTGTTTTGGTTTAGTAGACATTCCGACAAGGCACGTAGGAATCTATTTCACCAGAATCGTCAATTATGGGAAATCCCAAATACGACCAAAGTTCGTGATTTTTACGACCAAGTTTTAAGCTCGTGGGAAAATCCGAAATTCAATCATAGTTCGTCATATTAGCGACCAATAGCTTAAAATAAAATAAAAATAACGTTATTTTGTTACGTTTTAATGCTACTTTAACTTTAATTTTGCCACGTCAGTTAAGATTTGGAGGATTGTGGGATATCTCAAACAACGACAAAATTCATAATTATTGCGACCAAATTTTAAGTTTAAGAGATAATCCGAAATTCGGCAAACTTTGTGATATTAGCGATCAATTACCCTAATTTTTATTATTATACCTGCTTCAAAAGGGAGAAAATTAGCAATGTTGACCGAAATAACTTTTGTAACATTGTGAAGAATTTAATTAAGATGAGAAATGGGCACTAATGATGGCCAATTATTAATGATTAAATAAGTTGAACAATTGTGAGTGGTTGTCTTTCAAATCCACTCTTTGTATATAGTTTTATCATTTTAATGTGGGTATCCATATAGTGGTGCATGTTTTTCTCCCACTTTGAGAATCCATTACAAGATCTTCATTCCAGTTACAGCCAAAATGATTCGGACAAACGTGTCATTACATGTTATGTTATTCAGGATAAATAGCAGGGATATCAATTTTGCTCAAAATTAATAGATTGATTTGAATATATTAAAAAAATAAAAGTTATAACAGAAATATTTTAGTTTTAAAAAAAATAATTAATTTGTTCAAATAAAAAATAGTTCCAATCGATGAAGTTGGTCTAAAAAATCAATTGGGCTGGCACCATTAACTGAAAATGATCTCGGTAGATAATAAGGTTTTATTTCAGATTCTTGTTAAACATGTTCTCAAATCTAACTAATTTGTGCCCAATCCATTTTTTTGCATAAATAAAATTTTATTGCAAAAGAATATTAACTATATCCCTAATTAAAACCAACACAAAGACACTAAGCCAAATGAGATATGCTAAGGAAAGTAACCGCTGAATGACAAAGAGAAGACAAAAACCACCTCAAGGAGGGGAAGGGGAGAGGGTGAGGGCCTCCTTGAAAATCTCATGTTTAAATCCAGCATCGAGGAGTGCCCACACTAGGAAAACAAAAAGTATGTTAATTAGCCGAGTGGATTGGAAAATTCAAGACCAATAAGAAACTGATATACAAGAACAATTCTTATCCCTCACAAAGTTACTTATTATTAATTATGTAAATTGAGGTAAAATTAACACTGCTTTTTTTTATTTATTTAAAATGAGGTCTATTAAGGGAACATGACCTAATTTTTTGTTATAAGAATATAGTCATTAAAAAGATTTTCATAAATTTTTAAATGCATTATCCTCTTTATAAACATTTGTCATTATATGGAACAAATGCAGTGAATTAAAAGCAATAAGAAGTGATTTTAAATGCTAAATGGCAGCCGCACAAGTGATTTTCAAGTGCATAAGAAGTTGATTTTTTGTATACCTTATTTGTGTTCTTAATGTCTCCTCGACTTTGTATTCTCATAATGAATTATCATTATTATATGTATATTTGAATAGGACAGATTCATCTCAAGGAAACATGCATCCAGATAGCATCATGGTTTTAGATGATCAAGATTTGGAAGACATAGAAATAGTGAGGGATATCGAAGAAGAAGAAGAAGAAGAAGAAGAAGAAGAAGAAGAAGAAGAAGAAGAAAATCTAAGAGAGCGAGTAACAAAAACTACTAAGAAGAAAATCTAAGAGAGCGAGTAACAAAAACTAGTCAATCTTAAAAGAGAAGAAAAAATGACGAACTCGGGAATCAAGATCTGTGAATTGGAGTGATTACACAAAAGTGTGGGTGGAGTAGGTAATCCTCCAATCAAGAAGCTAAAAGAAAAATGCAAGCGATGTGGCACATAATTGCAGCCAACATACGTGGGTGCGACATAAATGGTTTAAGAAACCACACTGTTACATGTTTGAACATGTTAGCGAAATCACAACCTGGAAATAATCAAACTATTTTGAACTATTCAGTAGATCGAAATGGTGGGAACGCATCTTGACTAGTTGGAAGTTTGATCAGAAGGCGGTTAGACAAGCATTGTGCGAGATGATCATTCTCGTCGGGCTTCCCTTCACATTTGTGAAGCATGAAAGTTTCAGACGATTTGTTCAAACCATTTGTCCACAATTCCAAATTTCGTCAAGACAAACAATAAGAACGGATTGTGTGAAGTTATTTCTCGAGCGCAAACAAAGTTTGCACAAGTTCTTCAAGAAAGAAGGCATGAGGAGAGTTTCTATCACCAGTGACTTTTAGACTGCAGTGAACAACACAAACTTCATTTGTGTTACTGCACACTACATTGCTGAAGATTAGAAGCTGCATAAGAAGATAATTAATTTTTCAAGGATTAAAAGTCACAGGGGGAGTGACATTGGTGAAGTTATAGTCACGTCATTAGAGGGTTGGAGATTGAAAAACCTATTTTCCTGCACAGTGGATAATGCATCCGCGAATGATGGGGTTGTTAGACATATTATCTCTCACTTGGACTCAACTTGGTTGTACAAGAAGGTTTGGAAAAGATAGACATATCTATACGCAAAGTTAGAGAGGCTGTGAAATGGCTCAAGAGTTCACCACAGAGAGGTACACAGTGGGATAGAGTTGTGTATATGCTCGCAGATAGGCTTAGTTGTAAGAAGTCATTGTGTTTGAATGTTCCCACTCGATGGAACTCTACATATTTGATGCTAGAGGCAACACTACCTTATCAAGAGGCATACAAGGTCTAAGGGTAAATGTATCTTTCTTTTGACGAATATTTGTCGCAGAAAAAGCACAACAATCTTTTTATTAGGTTGTTTCAAGAAGAAGATTGGGTTAATGTGAAGAAGATGATGGAATATCTGAAGAAAGTTATACGAGTTGACTCTCTTAGTCTCCGCCACCAAATATCCGACATCACATTTCTTTTTTGCAGAGATATGTGATGTCTTTGATCTCATCAGTGAGTTGGAGATTAGTGATGATCGTGAAGTGAGTTCCATGTCCACAAATATGGGGTAAACCATTTCTTTGTACTATAATTCTATAATCTAGTAGTCTATTCAAGTTTTTTGTGTATCACATGTATTGACTTTCCTTTTTTGTTTTTCATCACTTACAAGGTTGAAGATTGGAAAATATTGGATGGAAGAAAGAGAATTAAATTCGAAGATGAACAAGATTTTATACATTGTTGTTGTGCTTGATCCGAGGCAAAAGTTGAAGCATGTGGATGCATGCTTCAAATCAGTCTATAGAGTTGAACACATGACTGATATGGTGAATGAGGTGAAAGACTCGATGGATGAATTGTTTGAGTTTTATGGAGGGCAGAAGGCAACTCCTCCTCTACCTTGAACATTTGATATGTCTACTACAACAGCTCGTAGTCATGGGAGGTCGGATCGTCGATGTTCCCTTAACCTTATAGCCTTGCAGGCTAGCGATGATAAAGAGACTAGCAATGAAAATGAGCTCGCTGTTTATCTCACGAAAAGCAAACACAAAGAGCCAAAGGGTGAGGTGGGCAGCTTTGACATCTTGAAGTGGTGGTCAGAGAATCCACGTTACCACATTTTGAGTGAGATGGCAAGGGATATTTTGGCAATTCTCATTTCGAGTATTGCTTCAGAGTCTGCATTTAGCACGAGAGGTCGTGTCGCAATGCATATAGAAGTTCTTTGACTTGCAATATGATTGAGGCTTTGATTTAGGCTGGAGATTGGTTGGAGACTAGTATTATTGTGGAAAAAAAAAGACAAAGAAGACATGTCTGAAGAAGAACAGCAAAAAGAGTTTCAAAATGGTAAGTACTTTTAGATTTCAATCATACTTACTAAGTTAATGTTTAGTTTTCTTATATGTTTTTGTTTTGTTTTTATGTAGGTTTAGCCACCATCAAAATGATTGCTGATACGAGCACTGCACAGAGTTAGAGTGACCCACACCCATGATGAATGATAGATTATGATGTTTGGTTTACAATATTTCATTGCTCACTTGTTTCGAGCTTATAGTATGAATCTATTATGAATGATGATGATGGATGTTGATTAAGATTGATGGTTTTTATTTATTTATTATGATGGATGATGAATGGTGATCGAATTGATGAATGATAATGGATGATTGAATGATTTGGATTTTGGCTTTTGGATTTGAAAATAGGTGGAAACTTAAATAAACTAAGGAAATATTTTGAATTTTTTTTTAACTGAAGATGTGATTACATAAATTATGTATATTTTGCCAAAATTTGTGAAATGTGTAAGCACATAATATAATTCTTATATATATATATATTATTTTAAAAATATTATTCTAATTATTTTGCTCCCATTTAATCTTTGTCTCTCATCTCACTCAAGTCAGCAAGTGTTTTCCACCCATTCATATTTTAATAGATATCCATTATTATATTATTATTATTACTATAAAATATTAGTAAGATATTTTACTCTTAACCTTAGGTAAAAAATTTCTTATGTAAATAAACTAATATGCGACTATGCGCTATAACCATTTAAATAAATATTAGATATTACACAATTATATTATTTTACTAATGTTTTTAATGTAATATTGCATATCATATTTGACATGTAAAAACATATATTAGTAGTGGGAGAATTATAAAGTTGAGTCGTTGACGACCACCTGTATCAATGAAGTGTGGATGATATATGTATATGGTGTGTGGTAAAACACACATATTTGATGGGATAATTCTATTTAAATGTAAAGCTCATATATAATTTACTATTATATTTTAATGATTGTAGAATTGTAGTAATCAATGTCATTTAAATTAATTGATTAAATTTGTTTATTACTCATAACCCTATTGGGGATTCAATTCCAATGAAGGAAATTTTCCTTTTCCATCATCTTTCCAAGATGATATAGAAAAGTAATTAGCCAATTTCATTTATAAATCTGCTATCTAGAACGCACATAAGCACATAATTTAGAATTTAAATCTTAAATCATGCTGCTACGGATCTGAATACTTACAGCAATTAGATCTCCAAAGATCTGACGATTGCTCGCGTCTTCTCCACGTGTAGATCTTGATATCTACCCTAGATCTTCTAACCTATTCACAATTCCCTGGTGTGGGCAGTAGCTATCAAACACTATAGGAATAGAGAAAAAATAAGAAAAGAAAGAATACAGATAATCATGTGATTCTCTGTAGGGAACGTGAATCATCAATCAATTCTTCTCATTTCTCTCCTATTTATAGATATGTATGGGCTAGGTTAGGAATCCAAGGAAAATTTGGACTGGGTCACCCTATTGGGCTTCTACTAATTAAATTGAGCTCCAATTTAATTCAAGTCCAATAGAATATTAACTTGGACCACTATAGAAATTAATATTGACTTACCCGTCCAAATCCAAATTACAGATAATCTGGGTTTCCTTTTTAATTAATTTATTTCCCGTGTTTAAGATTCCAATATCCATTAATTAATTTAAGCCTGCTGCTGGCTTTA
>JAYDZE010576800.1:0-11448 GCA_034509125.1 Monilaria moniliformis
TTTTTCGCAAATCGTGGAATTTAAGGAGATCCCATGATTTTCGGATTTTTCCTAAAATCGTGGGATTTTTTTGTACAATTATGTCCTTTAATGATGTTTGTATAAAACAATAATGATATGTTTTTTCCTACAATCTAATCCGTCCAATTCCAGATCCTATGGTATATATTAGTTCTTAGTTATGCATCTAAAGAGTGTTCTCATTTTAACGCACCCCTATATATATATAATTAAGGGATAATTGCTATTTAAATCATAACTTTTCGTTGACTTCTGGTCAATTCAATAACATTTGAAATTGGAACATAAAAATTATAACTTTTGACATTTTCTCAGTTATCCCACAGATCAAAATTCCAGTGAAATTGATGGCGATGTATCAGCCAAAATTTTCGACGTGGACGGAACGTATGTTCTTCAAAACGATGTCATTGAGATAATTGTCAATTAACTCATAATTTTTCATTAAATTCTGATAAATCCCATAACCTTTGAAACTGAAACATAAAATCATAAGTTTTAACGTTTTCTCAATTGTCACACGGATGTAAATTTCGGTAAAATTAGTGGCGATTTGAGGTTCGCTTGGTCCCAAGCTACTTCGTATTTGGGGTATTCTTCTTCGAGTTGGGGTGATCTTAAATAAAATGAAAACTTCTAAATTCGATTTTACCTAATGGCTAATTCCTTAATCCTAAGAATTAACAAATGCATTATAATATAAAGGTCAAATAAAATATATATACACAAAACATATAAAATTTATCACAAAATGTTAGTTAAATACTCAAAAATCACTTGTTCAAAAAATTAACTATAGGCCATTAAATCGAATTCGAATGTCCGTCTCAACATCCAAAAAATTCAAAACCATAGAGCCCTACGTCGGTAAGTCCGAAATCATAAAAATCAGCAGCAGCTTACCTCGCCTCAGGCCGCCGGAAGCTCAGTCGTCATGCTCGTCATCGTGGCGTCGTTCGTCGCCTCTGGGCTCTGGCTTCTGCCCCCAATGTTTCCGACTTCAGTGAAATTTTCGGTGCGTGTGTGAGTCATGCAACTCATATCTTTCTTAGTATTGTGTAGATGGGTACTAGGCAGTGAGCTGGGTTCATCTTTTTAGTCAAATAGATTAGGTGGGCTTGGGCTAACATTTAAAATAAGAGAAATAAAAGGCCCAAAAACAAAGGTCCAATTGAAAAAAATACTTGTAGAAACAGAATTGCAGTTGCAGAGAATAAGAGAGGCGCTGTGTTGGGGACGACAGGGCAGACGTGCGGATGTCGGCAGCCGAGGGAAGACGAAACAAACACGAAGTAGCTTGAGACTAAGCAAACCTCAAATCGCCACTAATATTACCGAAATTTTCATCCGTGGGATAATTGAGAAAACGTCAAAACTTATGATTTTGTGTTCCAGTTTCGAAGGTTATGGAATATCCCAGAATTCAACGAAAAGTTATGATTTAAATGACAATTATCTCAACGACATCGTTTTGAAGAACGAACGTTTTGTCCACGTCGGAAATTATGGCTGACACGTTACCACCAATATCACCAGAATTTTGATTTGTGGGATAATTGAGAAAATGTCAAAAGTTATGATTTTATGTTCCAGTTTCTAAAGTTATGGATTGACCAGAAGTCAACGAAAAGTTATGATTTAAATGACAATTATCCCTATAATTATATATATATTATATATAAATATAAAATTTTAATGAATGATAAAATATAATTAAAATAAAGTAAATAATTAAATATATATTAGATAAAATATATTAAAATATATTAATTATTTTATACATTAATTAGATATCCGCTTAATTTTAGAATTATACTGGCAGACATGAGTTTTTATAGATTTTGAGTTTGTGCTTTATTACTTTTTGATATAATTATTTGTAGTTAAATACATCGTGCTTCATGTGTATTTCTGAAGTTAATAATTAATTTCCACATATAATTTTAATACACACCAGCATTTCTCAAGAGTTAAAATTATCAACTAATGAAGTTGACAAAAAAGTAAATAAAAATAATCATGTGTTTAGTAAAATTATCAGATATTGCTTCTTAATATCAAAACACGAATTAATAGCTATTGTTGATAAAAAAAAATTAATGTTTTATATATAAGAATATTTAAAATTCATAATATGTCACAAAAGTGCCTGTAGTGTAGTGGATAAAGTATATTATTCATTGCCTAAAATAATTTTTGAGAAAAGTTAAAAAAAAATCAAAAACCTGGTTCAACCGGCCAGTGGTTTTCGGTCGAACCGACCGATTTTTTCGGTTCACACCGGTTCAATTGTTGGATAGTTTTTATGATCAAACAGGACTGGACAACACACCGGTTCGCAGCCGAACCGGTCGGACCGGCCAGTCCGGACCGATTTTTATAACAGTGCATAATTGCAAAAAAAGTCAAATGTTCCCAAAAATTTACGTTTATGTCCCAACAAACTATTTCCAGCGCCTGGATGTTGATGTGGTTTGCCGAAGTTTATATGTGTCATTTCTTATGTGTACATATTATATACTGCAACCATCATCCCAATTCATAAATTTCCAAAACCATAAGCCTGAGTTATGAAGCGTGTTGTTGCTTGAGTTGTGCATTTGTTTCTAGTATTTATTTAACATTTTTGTCATAATGGATAAAATGAAACACTTTTATAAAATAAAAGAAATAGATAAAATGTAAAATTGTATGGAAGCTGGATAGTATATCACTTCCAAAACAAAGCACAAAACTAAACAATATTTTAAAACCAGACACTAAAACTATTACCACGAAAGCAATAAATATACACAAGATCCCACTGCAACAACTCCCACTGGAATCTCATCTTCACGAAGCGTCCATATTTTTTACAAAAGTAAAACAACACATGATTAGTGGCTCTCGTTATCCACTACTCACAATTGAGTAGAAAACAACCTCTAAACATTATTTACTAAGCGAATTGAAGACATACCTCGACCATTCCCCTTCTTTCGAAGTGAACAGTTACTTTTCCATTGTCCCTTCTTGCAATACTTGGAGCACTTTCCAGTTTGCTTCTTCTTGGTACCCTTCTTAGCCTTCTTCTTCCCTTTTATGGCAGTAGATGTCGCTTGCCATTCCTTCTTCTTTCCCATTCTGAGCTTATGGCCCGAGGAAGAATGAGTGGTTGTCATCAACGCTTCCTTGGTTTGTGTCATTAATCCTTCTGCTGATTGCAACTCACTCAGCAGTTCAAGGAGAGTACACTCCCTTTTGTTCATATCAAAGTTCAACCCGAAGTGCTGAAAACTGCTTGGCAAGGATTAACGGACGATATCAACTTGGGAAGTTGGGTCGATAGTCCCTCCCAATATCTCTATTTCATTGAGATAGTCCATCATCTTGAGGACATGGTCCTGCACAGGTGTACCCTCATTCATGGTCACGTTCATTATATTTCAAATTGTATAATACTGGAATAAATTCCAACTGGGCGGCTTTATATAATAAATTCATTTTTCAAACTCCTCTTGAGGATATTATCAACTCAAGTTCTCCCAAGACACGATTCTATATAATAACAATACTAGTACCGCTAGACAATGATTATCATTGCCCAAGATATCAGGAATTACTTAAATTTACGAAAAACCCGCAACTATTGATAAATCAAAGCAGTGCATAATCAACATCGTATGCTCAATGTTACTTATATAGATTAAGAAATAAATAATCGCCGAGAACTTGTACTTCATTTACACAGCGTAGAAGTACATATCTCACTGTAATCTCTTTCAGTTTTATATTACACTCAGTGTTCATCAGTTAGCTAAGATATGCGCGAACTTCAGATCAACACTGCAATCTTTCATGATAGATTGTCTATGTCTATCTAGGTTGAGAACTTGATTTTCTTCTACAAGGAACCGACTAATAGATATTTTGTGATCATGGATCCACCATTCAGTCTACAATATAGAAGAATGACTTGTTTGCTCATTTTATGATTATATGTTTAAGAATAAGTATCCATAACCACAAAAGACAAACCATGTGACAATGTTGAATTTCTCCTCAAATTTGGAAATAAGGTTTTAATACTAAGCAACACAAAGCATGCTTTTCTGTATACAAACTCGAACACTAAGAACACAATACTCCCTATCAGTTTTGTTTATTAACAACCCCATTATGTGTGTAAATCAATGGATCTGAGACACATGAATAAGACACTTTAGTTTCATAAATAAACACGAGTTCTAAATATAGCAACGCCTAACATAAGCTTGTGAATAACAGTAGTATCAATAAGGCACATCTGTTGCATCTGATGCATAAGCAAAACCATACGTAAGATAGCTTTTCTCATGAATAAGGCATTTTTGTTGCATGAATAAACATATGAACCCAAAATACATGAATAAGATACATTGACTACATGAATAATTTTTATAAATAAGACATTTGTTTCATGTAAAACGAATAAGACACATTTGTTGCATGTGGAATGAATAAAACACCTTTGTTGAATGAATATTTTTTATTCACTATATGTAAAACGAATAAAACACATTTGCAACACACAGGTATGGATAAAACATATGTAGCCAACAAACATGAGTAAGACACATTGGTTCCATGAACAAATAAATGTTCTAAACATAGCAACACCCAAAATAAGCTCACGAATCCAGAACAATTCTATTCAATTAATAATAACTCTATTCAGATTTACATATAATTTCTTACATGAATTCTAAATCAAATGTTGTCCAAAGAAATTTAACAGACATCGAAATAAAATAATGGTAATTTATACATTAATCGGCATAATGAATACATGTACAATATATCGTCACATAGTTCGGCTTAGGGAACAATCAAAGAAAAATACTTGCACATCGCCAACAATTTTGAATCAACTAAAGTTCTTGAATATAGGTGCTAGTGGATCTTGTGTTCTTAGGTCTCACCCCGAAATCTTCTCCACCCATCACCCACAGAATCGTCTTCCTTCTGCCATGATGAACTCCAATTGTAAACATACTTTAGTTATTCGTGTTGGATATTCTTGGGGTCTGGATTTCGTCAATCTTTAGAGCCCTTCAATCAATTAGAAATCAACAGTGATATAGTAATTCTTTGAATTTAATGTCTACAAATGGAGTTTCAAATGATTTCTAGGTCTATGAATGAAGTTTCTAGAGGATTGCACAGTTCAAAATGGCTATTTGACACTGTTGGGGTTCAAGTGTTAAATCTATAATATTTATTTTGTTGTTTCTTCATAAACTCTTGTTTTGTTGGAATAATACTTACTTAAGGAGATCAAGTTGGAATTTGTAACATCTTGTAGCTTATCTCGTTAAGAAGATGAAAGGTTAGTCAAAGGTATATTCAAGTTTGGAGATCATGGAGTAGTGGTTACCAAGTAATTGAGGTCGAGGAGGATGTTTTTAGGAGCTATAACTCCCTCACTCAATGTCATTCATCCATGACTTGTAACTGATCCTAAAGGCTGCATTTTAAGGTCTCAAAATGTCTATAAAAGAATCTATATCTCATACTTGAAGTAAGGAGTGTAGAGAAAACAAAGTGAGTTGTCTGCAGAGTATATTATCGCTGAGAGTGTTTTTGCCACATTCTGCATAACATCTCGTATTTTTGTAGTATATTTTGAGAGATTTGTGAGAGTGTGAGCATTTCCTTTCAGTTTTTCTTAGTTGGTTATCCGTGCCTTTGTGACGTTAGGGTTCGTGTAACGAATCTTTTTGCAATTCACATCTCAACAGTGGATTCTTTAGTCTCAAGGCATATGCAAGTTAAAGTTTATAACTTGTAGAGAAATATAGGGTTACGGGCACCTAAATAAACCAACTTTGGGTGTATTAGGTTTTATCCAATGAACTTAGGCAGAAGTCAATAAATACATAAACTTTGAGGTTGTAGCTTTTTTCCAATGAAGTCGATTTTCGCCCAAATCAAATCTAAAATGGCAAGTCGGAATGTCTGACAGGACTTACCGGACGTTTAAAGAAACGACATCATTTATAGAACCTCTAAACGAGGTCATTTCATGAGGAATTACAATTAAAATAAGAAACATTGAAATTCTAGGGTGAACTGCATGAAAGTTTTCGAAATTGTCGATTGCTATTGTAACATCCCAAAATAAGGCTTAGTCGGAAAGTGTTTTCCGATACAAAAGTTTGCGTATTTAGGGCGAATTTTTATGAGATTATGCACATAATTAATGAGATTAATTGATGATAGCTAGAGTTGAATTAACAAAAATTTTTTTGATAAAATGTGGAAATGAAAGGGAAATTAAGTTCATATGATTAATGAATTTAATTATATGATTTAATCATGGAAACATAATTTTGATTAAGATTAAGTGTTAATATAAATTTGTGGGAATTTTCTAAGACTTTTAAAAATTTTAATATTTTTTTGTGTGAATAGTAATAGAGAGTTTAATGATTTTATTTGGATAGTCGAATGACATAAAATGAGTATGAATTTGATATAGGTTATAAAGAATAGTATAAGTAATGTATATAATTATTTCAGGATTTATAAAAAATCATTTGGTACTTTTTAGGAATTTATTAAATTGAAGAATATAAGATGTGAATGTTGCGTGAATAGTAATAGTTTCTATAAAATGTGAAAAAATATTGATAAATGGAATTAAAGTGTCAATATAAATATTTAAGAGTGGGAATGAGGATGAGGGTCGGAAAGTAACGATAAAATGGAATATAAGGTTTAAGAAGGAAGTTTTTATATTAGAACGTATTAAATGAATATGAGTAAAATGTCTAATAGTTACAATATTTATATTATGTGTAAAGGAAGATAATTTTATAATGCGAATCAAAAGAAAAAGGAGAGTACCTAGAAGGAATCAAGAACTTCAAAAGTGAAAAGGCTTATGTTCGTAAACCTATGAGGTAGTGTGTTCTGACTCTAAAAGCAAATTCTCTTAACTTAGATAATAAATAATGATCAATAGATGTATGTCAATAATGTAATTATTTATGTTGATTATTATTGAGATTTCTGAATATACACGCTTTACTGAAAATATATGGACTATATGAATTATATGTATATCATAAGATGACAGAATAATGGATAAAATGTGATAAGTTTGACAAAAAGAGATTTTATGATTATTTATGTGTAATATGTTCTAACTTAAGAATAAAAATACATTAAGAATACATTAAATGGTTATTAGAACCATATGCTGAAATAAAGTTAGTAAATTACATGAGTTATGATCTGTAATTTGAATTGAATGATCGTGCATGATTTTGAGGATATTTGATATGTTATTTGTTAATGACATGATTAATGATCTGAATATATATGTGCTATAATGTGATTTGATATTTGAAATACTATGTGCTAAACATGAAATCTAATAATCAGCTATGATTTTATTATATAAGTTATTCGTTAGCATCTGAAAAGCACGACATCTGTGTTTATGCTCCGTGCTTGAGTGTGTTCATTGGGTATAGTTGGCATTGTCATAGGACAACAGTACTACATTATCTTTTGATCACTCGTCTTTTGGATAATCGAAGCGAGGATAATCTGATATCTGATATACGTCATTATTGGGTGTTATGATCTGATTGATATACGTTCTTATAAGGTATTCAGTGCGGTGTCCTCATATGAGCATCTACGCACTTATTGGGTGTTCTGTATGGCGTCCTTACATGGACAATAGTTGTGATTGTATTTGTATCTGATTTGGTTTGTGTACCCGAGTATGTCACTAAGTACATTAATGGGAAAAATTATGTGTATCACGTTGTTATATATGAATAATGTGATTTATCTAAGAAATTCTGACTCAATTTAGCATTCTGAATTTGGAAGACTTTTTTTATATAACTAGAACGCTGACATGATCTGGAGGTTGATTTGAAATGATAAACTGATTGGACTCTAATTTGATTTGAGAATTTGAATCCAAAATCATATTCTATTTTTCTTATGTTGAAATTATAGAATAAGCATTGGAAGATGGAGATGTGCCGACAAGCTAATATTATGTGATTTACCTGATATAAAACCAATACTTGATGACATGTACCAAATTTTGTACTATTATATGTCTCTGTTGAATTTTGTTATAAGGTTTCAAATATTCAAGATTTATTAACAAGAGTTTGATTGTTGATATGTTCGTAGATTGAGTTATCTATTGAACGAGTGAACTTCAAATGGGGTAAAACTAGTTTAAATTTTATAATTCACATCTTCAGATTTGTGTATCGGTTAATTAATTTTGAAATATTGTTAAATGCGAATACCCTACTGATCTTATGAAGCTCATCCCTCCTCATTCCTTCCCTTGCAGGTTAGATATTGTCCTATCAAGCGTGCAGCTACTATGAGGTCAAACACTAGCATCTTTGGTAATATTTAAGCACATTAGTTTAGTGGCATGTCAGGAAAAAAAATGTATACGTGTTCATTCCGATACTATTTAGATTTCGATACGCATGTATAAGCATATACCTAGTGTAGACCACCTCGAGATAGTTTACGTGTTTAAGCAAATTTTGAAGTTCATACGAGATTATTTGAAGTTTGGTTAAAACTAAATAAATTTACTCCTCAATTCTCATCCCTTTTTTGTGTAAGTGATAACATATCAGGACGTGACATCACTTATTCGATTCTTCGATAATCGAGTAGGGGTGTTACGGCTATCTTCAATGTCGTATTCTTCACGCACGTTCGCTAATTCTGATTTTCATTGGTGGTTGAATATGGTTGTGGTTTGTAATCACGGATATCAAGCTGAGAAGTTGACGTCGAACACTGATACTAATCCGAGATGAGGCTACTATTGTTGTCCAAGCTGGAATCTTTACATAATTTTATCTAATTAGTTTGTATTTGTTAATTTTAGTGATTTGAATTATTTGTTTGGGTTAATTTGAATTTCATTCGAGCTGTGGAAGATAAGGAAATTTCCTTGATTTTGTATAGGTTAATTGCATAGCTAATTTGTGTGAATTACAGATTGTGTTCGAGGCTTTAATTGTTGATAGGTTTACAAATTGATTTAATCACATAATTGAATTTGAAAGTTTTATTTGTTGTTGGATTTATAGTTTATGATTGCAAATTCTTTCTTTGGATTCATTTGGCTCTCCAAACCAACAAAACTCTTTTAAGAGGTTGCAAATTGAAAGAGATAACAATGAAGAACAACTAAAGTGCAAAAGGATGATGGAGGATGTGTTTGATGTAAAACTTTGATTGAAGAGTGAAGAATGTGAATCACTCCAAAAATTATTAAAAGAAGTATGTACTCATGTCAATGAATTGCAATTAGTTATCAAAAATTTAGGGCAAAGAATCAAGGTGATGAAATTTGTAATCGTTAGTTTGTGCGTTATAATTGGGGTAGGTATGTTAGGATAAAAATATAAATGCTTGTGTAGTGTATGTTTGTGTTAATTGATAGAAAATAGAATTTGGATATTGTGGTAAATAACAAAGATATGAAGTCATTGTAAAGGCAATGATTTTTCTATAATTCAACGACTTGCTTTTCTCATTCCAGTACACAAGTATTTATAGGATTACTTATATGCTAAATACAGAAAGTAAATCAATTACAATCAATCTCGATCTTTCCATTATTTGATTGAGCTCTAATTGTGGAAGATATCTTCTCGATTCTTCTACTGATTCTTGTCTCGGTCTATTATCGATTCTCGATTGTTTTCTTTATTCGAATATGAATATGGATAATGTTGATATTAGGATGAAGTTGTAAGGACAAATACCTTTTTGTTAAGTTGGTTTGTCTTCGTATCAGATTATGAAAATATTATCTTGGGTTAATATTATCTATATAGTTAGTTAGATCTTGTTGGAGTTATTGCTTTCCAGTTGACTCTCTTGAATTGGCATAGTGCTTTTGGGAGTTGAACATGCGGTAGTGAGTTTCTTCTTTTGTTGCGTAGGTGGAATCACAATTGATTGAACCATTAAACTTAAGGAGGAAACTTGTCCAGAAGCTTGTTCTCTGCGAGGACGTCTTTTTTTCCTAAGAGGAGACAATAAAGAAGTATTAGTTCAAATCAATGCAACTCAATAAATTTAAATAAGCTAAGAGTAAATTGAAAGCAACCTGTATTTTAAGAGGCTTGTCAATAGGAGCATTTTTAATTCCTTTGGAGTTATGCCCATGTTGCATTCTCTTCTTCACCAATTATGATTTGATAGGCTAGCCATTTGCTATAGGCCACATATTCTCACCATTCAATGATGGGATACTATATCCATAAGCATTCTTATACTTAACTACTAACTACTAGCTAACTTAATTAATTTCAACTACAAACTACCAGCTAACTTAATTAATTCTTTCTAGAAATTTCTACATGAATCAAGTTTGTTTCCAACACTTTCCCTTAAACTTGATTTGCCATTCCAAGTATATCCTTGAACTTAGTGAAATCTTCGAACTTGACAAGCTTGGTGAAAATGCCGGCTACTTGATCTTGCGATATTGGATGCTACACTTGCACTTTCTTCTTTGCAATGCACCCCTTGATGTAGTGGAAGCGAGTATCTATGTGCTTGCTTCGATTATGGAACACTAGATTCTTTGCTAATTGCAATCGCCAATTTTGTATCCACGTAGATTGTGGTTGGTTGCATGGCAAACACTGGATGTGGAAACCACATATTCAGCTTCACACATTGATAACGTGACTAGTGGTTTCTTCTTCGACATCCAGGTAAACGTTGTACCGTCTCTGGTCCAATTGCTATCATTGTACCCGTCAAGCTTATATTGATTATTACTTGAATAGGATATGCCATAATTCATCGTACCTTTGAGATAGCAAAGAATTAGCCACCTTCATATGCATAGTAATTGAAGTCTCCATATAGCGACTTATGAGCCTAGTGGCGTAAAGTATGTCTAACATTGTACATGTTAAATACCACAAACTTTCAAGCTCTTGATTAATGTCGACTCCACCTTTTATCCTTCATCGTTCTTAGATAATTTGATCTCGCACTTCACCGGTGTGGTCATAGGCGAACACGCTTAAGCCCCTACCAACGTTTGTAGTTTTTCCTTTTTTCTACTTTTGAATTTGTTGAAATTGCTAAAAATTATCTTTAGCCCTTATAATAAGTTGACGCTACTGAAGATCAAATTGCTAGAGATTAAAGGATTAAGAATGACTAAAATTGCATTATGAAATGAAGAACAAAGAAACTTGGCTGCAAAAGATGGGTTTGAGAAAAGAAAAAAATGTTAAAAACTAATTTTATGTTATCCTAATCATATATATATATATATATATATATGTGTGTGTGTGTGTGTGTGTGTGTGCGTGTGTGTGTGTGTGTATAATTGCAATAAAATAGGCTTAATGGAAGCCCCTACCACCATTTTTT
>JAYDZE010576811.1:0-11447 GCA_034509125.1 Monilaria moniliformis
AGCCGCTCCAGCGGCTGAAAGCCCGGCTGTGGCGCGGCACCCTGCCCCCCCCTTCCCGCCCCAGCCCGGCCGCCGCGTTTTTCCTCCCAAACGCGGCGGCGTTAATGGTGCTCTAAGTATAATGACTTCCAACCTGGAATTTTATTTACTATAATTAATTTTATAATTATTAGCTTGAATATAATTTATTTTATCATATTATAATGTATTTGATGCTTCTGCAGAATGCACAACCCTCGTTTCTGCAATTTTATTATTGTTTTCCTCTACTTGATAGTATTTAGAATCTTCAGCCTCTCAACTCCTTCTCCGTGACTCAGTTATTTTCTTGCATTTTCCACAATTACGTCACGATCTAAATAATTATTAAATACTCGAATTATTAAACTTTCAATAATTTTAGTCCTAGGATTCGAATTTTGGCGATGATAAATCACTTGGCACGCTATAACATATACTGAATTTAAACGAAAAATAAAAAACATCATTTTAGCTACATCAAAATCGACTCCAAGAGATTGTTGTTACCTCAGCTGTAGCATTAAAACAATGTTGTTTTGATGCAAACTTATTTTTTATTTCTTTTGTCAATAGATTAAAATTAAAATTAAATAAAATGTGTTGCGGGTTGTCACGCGTGCATCTCGCCGTCTCCCCCCACAACAGC
Source organism: Monilaria moniliformis (assembly GCA_034509125.1). NCBI lineage: Eukaryota > Viridiplantae > Streptophyta > Magnoliopsida > Caryophyllales > Aizoaceae > Monilaria > Monilaria moniliformis. The sequence goes on from JAYDZE010576811.1 coordinate 668, forward strand.
CGTCATGCTACCGCCGTGACGGGATTTCGGCAGCGTCGTTAATGCCCTTAGTAGATATCTACATGCACACACAAATTTGATGGTAGCGTGATGGGATTTCGGCAGCGTCGCTAATGCTCTTAATAGATATCTACATGCACACACAGATTTGAAAGCATAACAAGACCTAAAATGGGAAATTAATAAATTGAAGCAAAATAACTAATAATTGAAAAAAATAGAAGCTGGCAGGGTAGATTGGAAGGTGTGGGTGGGATCTGCCCAACTCAATCTGAACGAGGCAAAATTGGACATGCCATCTCCATTTGCAAATGGGACTGCTGTCTTAATTATTCATTATTATTTGAAAGCAACAACAGTAGATATGTGTTGTCAATCTCACTTCACAGCCGCAATTCCAGTTCATCCCTTTATCTACTTCCCACCTTATTTCCGATTTTTCATTTATGTTTTCATCACCCAAAATACCTAAATCAAAAGTGTGTAGTGTATTAAAAATAAAACGAATAAAAATAAATTAGTATTTTAGCATTGAATTCTGGATTGATAGCTGATTTACTTTCTTAGGTCTTATCAATAGAGCCACCTGTATAATTATTAATTTTAAATGTTAAACCAAACAAAAAAGAATCACTATAGCCATCATATATAACTACAAGTAAGTATATAGTTTTTTTAACGAGCGTAAGGAAAAGGTAGGCATTTTCAGCTATTAAAGAACCGGAGTTTTATTTGGATTTGGGTAAATTGATTATAAACTATATATAAATAGAAATATTGAATGTAATATTTCTTCCTTTTTAGTGAAAGATTGATGACGTTTTGTTATGGAAATAGGGGATTATTATTAGCTTACTAATGCTTCCAAGTGCTCTTTTCCTTGTAGCATTTACGAACATGATTTCCTCCTAATTCACTTTCCTTGATTACTCCCAATAACCACCCTTTAAGCCATTTTGATTTTTGACATCGAAAGTTATAAGGATTTAAGTCAATGCCCATTAATTAGTTACTCACATACAAATTTTCTTTTTATAACCAGAAATGTCGATAATAGAATATTATACAATGAAAATCACGATAAACATAACATATCAATATATATTTAATTTTTTTAAATTGAACATACAAACCCTGTGATGGTAGATGATGGTGTTGCATAAGCTTATGCACCGAGCAGTCAAGCAAAATATTGGTTTGCAGGAGTGGACGCAGGAAAAATTGTTGGTTATATATATAGGATTAGATTAACGTAAAATTACTAGTTAACATAGTCGTTTTCTTTTAAACTCATCTTTTGCAGCCAAGATTCTTTGTTATTCCGTTCTTAATGCGAATTCAGTTATTTTTAATCCTTCAACTTCTAGCAATATAGTTTCAGTAGCGCCAACTTCATAAGGGCTTAAGATAATTTTCAACAATTTCGAGAAATAAAAAAAGAAGAAAATAAACGTTAACATGTGTCATGTGTGTCCGCCCATGTTGGTATGAGAAATAATGGTCGACCAAAATATTTGTTGTATTGATATCTTTAGGGACTCCTTCCTAAAATTGAGAATTCTGATGAGTTAGTTGCTAAGATTTATTATGATTAGGGAAATGGGATGGTCATATGACAAGTTCAAATTAAGCGGTATATTTTTATTTTTTATAAATTAATATAAGTAAACTTGGCACTTGGTATCCAAGAGAAAAAAGAAAAAAGAAAAAAGAAAAATATCTGAGAGTAGGAGTGGGGCCGGAGCCCAATATGTATGTTGAAGACTAGCGTCCAATCCTAGTCGTCTTCCGAATACAATCCACTGTTACAGCTGTCTCCCAGTTACCTCCGCACAGCCACAAGGGATAATTACACACACAGCCAATGCTATATGCAATCTAGAGAGAGAGAGAGAGGGAGAGAGAGTATACGTCAGTTCAATTCCCAGCTGGCCAGTTGAAAAACATTCCGGAAAACCAATCACAAATATATAAATATATAGTTAAGAGGAAGGGTGATTGACAGATGTGTATGGGAATGGGATTCCCTCTGCTGGCACATAGCGTACGTGCAGCCCAGCTCATTCCGCACGCACGCCCCCACCCCCATACAGCCTGTCTCCACCCCCCCTTATATACTCATTTTTCATAGCTACTTTATTTAGTTTTTTTCTCTCCCTCTCCCATCCATTCACCGTTTCTACTCACAATGGATCCGTGCCCTTTCGTGCGGATTGTTATCGCCAATTTGGCCCTCAGATTCCCCCACAAATCACACCTCCCTTCCTTCTCCTACTACTGCAAACTCAAATTCAAAGGTTTCCCCAATCAATTCGCCGATGTCTCGGTCCAGGCGGCGGAGGCCGACGCCGTCGAGACCAAAGTCCACGGCTGTTTTGCCCTCAGCAAGCCGGAGCTCGAGAAATTAGCGGACAAATCGAGCAAATTTTCATCTCTGAAGATCGAGATTCACCGGCGGAGCGGCCGAGGCGCCGCCGGCTGCGGCTTGGGCAGCGGCGGGAAGCTGGTTGGCTATGCGGTGGTGCAGTTGGATTTGAGGGGTATTCTAGAAAATATGGGCAAATGCGTCATCCAAAACGGGTGGGTCGTGGTCGGCGGGTCGGATTTGAAGTTGCATCTGAATGTGCGGGCCGAGCCCGACCCGAGATTTGTTTTCTTGTTTGATGGAGAGCCTGAGTGCAGCCCGCAGGTTTTTCAGGTCAATGGGAATGTCAAGCAGCCAGTTTTTACTTGCAAGTTCGGTTTGAGGAGTTCTACCGAGAGGATCATGAGATCGAGGTGAATATCTTCATTCCTTTTATTCAATTACTCTTTCAATTGTACAAATTGATTAGAGCTCTAGTTTTTATTGCATCATTGAACCTTTTCCTCAATCCTGAATTGTTTATAATGTGCTATCACTGAGATTTGTGTCACATTCTAGGATTGAATACTAGGATTGAGGGTTCTGATAGATCACACAAGAGTTGTTTCTGAATTTTTGTATTTGATCGTTGATTAGAGAAAGAATATATATCGAGGAAGGAAATAAAATTCAGATCTTCTTTTGTTGGTTACCTGTAAAGATTGTTAAATATTGAACGTTGTTTGAATTAGTAATAAGTGAATATGAGAGTCAATATTTTTGTTGAAGATCCGATCTTGTCCCAATTTGGAGTATGCATTAAAACCGATAGTCGATGAAATTATGAACAGATATAGAACTTATTTATGCCATGGTTCTTCATCTATGAGTTTGTCAAATTGTATTTACAGATCTTCCATTATTAGGATTCGATAATGGCTACTTAATTAGCAGTATTTGGTTAGCAAAATAGTCTGATCTTTGATTTCTTGTTGAACAGATCTTCACTATCAGAACCAAGCACCTCAGCAAGCTGCTTCGGCTCCGGCGCCGGCGCCAAGGAACATCCGTTGAAAGAGAGAAAAGGATGGTCCATAACCATCCACGACTTGTCGGGATCCCCCGTTGCGGCAGCCTCAATGGTGACGCCATTCGTGCCATCACCGGGGACGGACAGAGTGAGCCGGTCCAACCCGGGGGCGTGGCTGATCCTGAGGCCGGGGCACAGCACATGGAGGCCGTGGGGGCGGCTGGAGGCGTGGAGTGGCGGTGACCACCTAGGCTACCGCTTCGACCTCATCCCCGACGGCGGCATTGACGCCATAACCCTCGCCAACTCCAGCATCCCCACCAAGACGGGCGGGAAATTCACCATCGACGTCACCACCGGCCCAACGCCGATGACGAGCCCCAATAGCAGCTTCGACCTCAGCTCGGGGTCAGGGTCCGGGTCGGACCTTGGCTCGGCGTCGGGGTCCGGGTCGTGGGCGCATCTGTTGTACAGAGGGTTCGTGATGTCGTCGACGGTGCAAGGCGACGGCAGGTGCAGCAGGCCGGAGGTGGAAGTCGGGGTGCAACACGTGAGTTGCACAGAGGATGCGGCTGCTTTCGTGGCGTTGGCAGCTGCCATGGATCTCAGCATGGATGCTTGCAGGCCGTTTTCAAGAAAGCTCCGCAAAGAGCTGCGCCAACCGGAGCTCGAATAGGTTCATACCCTCTTCGGGTCGGGTCGAATCGAATCGGTTTTCAGTTGTTGACCAAGACCGGCAGATTTTTATTTATTTTTCCCTTTAAGAGTGTACAGTCATCGACAGCTATTTGTTTTTCTTCTTTTTGAACCATTTTGAGTCAATTCATTTGTACATGAACGAGAATTTTTAATTTGAAATTTTAATTATTTCTTTGGAATGCTGTTATTTGTGAGCTTAGCTAAGAATGAAAGGAAAGTATTGGTGATATATTAAGATAGTTAAATATAAATTCAAAATTTCAATAAAGGGTGGGTGCCCAACTGTCCATTCTAATTGTCACATAAATGAGCAATCAAATGAGAAGATATTCGAAATCATCCATATCAACAGACAGAATCCTATCTATCGTCTTCAATTTTAGTGGTTAAATTGATGGCTTGTCTAATTCCAAAACTACCTATAGAAAATTACTAACAACATTTAAGGAATTTTTATACTACACTTGCATTGGTGACAATCCAATGGCCGGAAGGAATGATGGTGTGTTTACTAATTATGTCCATCTTTTTTTTATTTCATTTTTACTGTAGCATTAATTATAGTATTTCGTGGTTATAGAAATAAATAAAATATTAAAAAAAAAAAGTGATCTTTGACAGGTAATATGTATTGTGCTTTCTTATCTTCTTGTTTGGCGAAAATCCTCCAATTATATGACAGTTCAAATTGCAAGGCTTGTTTCCTGCCCACATACTTTTAACCTGCCCACTTCTGTCGTTTGTTTCATTAAAATTTAAAATAGTCTCCACTAATCCAATATATTACAATTTTGGAACAATTAAAAAAATTCTAGCTACATAATAAAATGATCAAATATTTGATAGTTTCAAGAGTACAAGTTTCTTTGTCTTTATATATTGATTTGATCTGTGTATGTGTCACTATTTGACGTGGAATAAATTTTGCTACGAAACAGAATTGACAGCTTTGTAATAACAGATAGTATTTGATAGAGCCATTTAATGAAATATGATACATTATAATGTAATGTCCAACTAATTTTGTCATTAAGTGGCGGACAAGTAAAGAGTAGATGTTATATGATGATGCATAGTGGTTATATAGTCCGCCTGATTAAACCAATAAAATCATCGATAGCGACAGCAATAATATTTATTTGAAGATGATCACGACTTTGAGGTTGGACTGAGTTTACTATTATTTTTTATCGACTTTTCAATCTTTTTTTTCTTCTAAGGCTTAGTTTGAAGTTTGAAGTGGATTAGCCAAATTCTTGACTTCAACTAAAGTCTTTAATGCTTCCAGAGGATATTGCACCTAACCTGTACCACAATAATATCAAATTCAATTATAAAATATTAACTACTATTAGCCACCCACATCAACTATTTTGAAAAATGCATTCAAGAAAACCATTCCCATTGAATAGCAAAATAAACAAATACTACAACCAATACTTCCAAGTCCTTTTCAAACTAATTCTGATATAAATAGCTTCACCTAATCTTAGACCATATTGCATGTCTAATGCTACACCTACTTACAACATAACATTTTGGCTCCAAATTGAAGCATCTTTCAGCCCTACATAGAGGAGGAAAACAGTCCCTTTTATGTCAATGGCTTCAAAATCCCAAGCATGATTCATATAAAGTATGAAGGATTGAAGAACATGGTTGCAAACTTACTAATATAAGCAAAAACTAGGTGAGTTGATTGATACATTATGAGCCAGAAGCCGGTCGCCGTCACCTTGCCTAAGTTCTACATGCAAAGTTGAAAGCAAAAGCTTAACATTTCACACACAAGAAAAAGGACCAAAAATATACTATGAGGACCCTGATATTTGAGGGGGGAAACAAGGGGTGAAAATTAAATTCAAGGAAATTGATGCGATTAACAGTATCCTGCTACCTCTATATTCACTCTGCAACAACATCCTCACTATTACTTCCCTCTGTTTGTATCTCAGGGAGTGTGTCAAGATCCATCCGTATATCTTTCTCCTCCATGGAATTGGACGTATCAGATATATCAATAGCATCCTCTTGAACATCTTCTTCAGCATTATCAGCCGATGTAGAATCCAAGCTTTCATCTGTACCATTACTTGTATCCGATTTCTCGCCACCAAATTCATTGTTCTTTATTGATGAGGACTCTGTAGTGTTGTTCCCTTCTTCATTTGAAGCCTCTGATCTTGAATTATCTGATACAGAAGAGTCTGTACTATTATCAAATGAATCAGAGAACTCCTCCGGAAGTGATCCTCCATTTTCTGTTTTGGCAGAACCTGTTGAATTAGAGTCCAAATGAGTACTGTCCACAGTTAAGATAGAATTATTGCCCTGCTCTGGATCAACAGTTTTAATGTCAGATCCTTCAGCAGATGTACCCTCGGTGCCTAACTCAGGCTTGCTGTCTGTTGCATTATCTGAGGGCAACTCCTTGCTTTCTAATGTAACCTCAGTAGTTGTGCTATTACTTATAAAAGGATCAGTGGATCCTTGTATTGTTGCATTATTAGGATTAGAACCATTCTCAGAGTCGTGTAATGTGTCATCCTTGACTAAGGTGGTTGTGACATTTGATTGATGACCATCTCCAGTTGCCTCGCTGCCATCCACTTCCAAATCTTTCCTGTTCTCACTTTCATAAGTTTCTTCACTGTTATTCTCTTTCGTCTCCTCTTCTAAAATATTTCCAGGGTGTTCATTTGAGTTCTCAACGTGTTCATTCTCGTTTTCAGTCGCAATTTGGGTATCATGTGTCACAGCACTAGAAGCGTCATCTGCCTTGTAATGTTCCTCGCGTGCTTCGTGGGCACTCCTATCTTTTGCATCATGATCAGAATCGTCAGAAGTACTTTCCTTCTTCGTTTGGCCATGACCTTCAGAATCTGTTTCTTGAATTTCATTCTCCTCGCCATCTTCCCTCTCCCCACCATCTATCAAACTTTGTTCTTTATGCACTTCTGCATCAGGTTTCTCTTGTTCGTGCTCTTCCCTTTCATCATCTCTATCTCCTACCTCGTCGTCATCCCTCTCTTCGACCTTCTTGTCTTCTGGATCATCTTCACCATGCTTATTTTCCTCTGTTTCTTCAGTAGTTTCCTCTTCTTCTGATATTTCATCACGAATCTCATTCTTAGAGTCCATTTCTTCTACTCGGGGACGGATATCTTTCCTTCCAAGTCTTGTAAGTTCGTCATTACTTGTTTTTTGAAGTGAGCTTTTGGCATCAGTTTCATCAAATTCTGTCTTCTTGTCATGGGAATGTTTAACTTGGTACAGCAACCAAAAGCAAACAGCAAGCAGCAAACAAATTTGCAGGACATTTTTAACCTTGATCCCTTTGGCTCTTTGGTTTCTGCTGGGTGATTGTCTATACATAATGATTTCTTCACGTATTCTCCTTTCTCACGGCTATTTGAAAGAATCTGCCATTTAACATAACTCTTTAAGACAAAAACATCTAAGTGAAATCAAATTTTATAATTAAAATAAACCTTATGACTCACTTTATGAAGTTCTCATAGAACATATCAACATTTTCCAATTCTATTTCAAATTACTTAAACAAAGAAACGTAAAAAAAAATGGCATTTTCATGATGACAATCTCACTATTAAAAACTCAGACGACCAGGATACCCTTTCCACTAATAAATTCACAGGCTCACAGCATTGCATTCATGAAAAATATCTCCCCTTGGAACATGTTTTCTATTCATGACATGGTTTCATATATTTGGCTTCGTACAAGAAACAAATTTGTATACATACCGAAAACATAATTTTTAGTGCCATATTCAATTGTATAGAAGCTTATATTTGACAGAAGTTAGAGAATGTCAATTTATGAGGACAGCATTGATACACAGACAGCATAATATCAATATGCTAAGGGTGAGACAGAAAAGGAGACTGATATACTCCTTAACTAGTGAGAGCAACAAAATTTCCTAATACAGTTTACGTCACCACAAAAGATCAAAGTTAACCAAAAGTGATTTCTAGTCAATCTCTTGCAGTCTTCCACAGCATATGATTTCGAGGATTCTATTTTTAGAATGAATAATTTTGTTTCTAATCACTTTTTTTTCACCAGAGTAATCAGAAAAGGGACGATTAACATGACACTTAGTAATAAACCAAGCTTGAGCCATCACCAGAAACACTTTAAACCACACTCATGTTGGATATTTTTAGTGTAATTAGATTAACTGAATTGATCAATATCGTCATAATAATACACCATATAAGTTTGGAGGTGCGGAATGCACGCTTATATGAATTTGTTATGATCTTAGGGACGGGCCCGGGGAAGCGGGGTCCAAGGGGCTGCAGCCACTGGCGGGGTCCAAGGGGCAGAGCCCTGGCTGGGGTCAAATCCTGCCATAGTCTCACCCGGCCGCGTGAGACACTAAGTGGATTGCAGAGGATTCTACCCGGCCGGGTGAGAAGGTGGCATGTGTCCACCCGGCCGGGTACAATGCGTCGTGGAGTCCATAAAGTCTCACCCGGTCGGGTGAGACGGTGGCAGGATTCCACCCGGCCTGGTACAACGCGGCGTGGAGTCCAGAGAGTCTCACCCGGTCAGATGAGACGGTGGCAGGACTCCACCCGGCCGGGTCTCGCACGGCGTGGAGTTCAGAGAGTCTCACCCGGCCGGGTGAGACTGTGGCATGACTCCACCCGGCCGGGTCCAAATCAAAAAGTTCTCCAGATAGTCACACCCGGCCGGGTGTGTCTCTGGCAGAGTGTCACCCGGCCGGGTGCATGGCAGTTGGAACAGTTTATTTCTGTTTTTTGGTCTCTTTTTAACAGGTTTTTTGGTTCATTTCTCACACAGAATAACACATATTTTCTTCTAAGAAACTCTGAATTTTATCCGATCAAATAGTTGGAAGAACCGACCAATTGATTTGATCTGAAAGTGTCTACACGACTTTCAAAGATCCGTTTTCATTCCTGTATTGTTCGTATTGATAATCTCTCCTAAAAATTTCCTACAACCCATGACATTGAGATGGCACTGTGCAGGGAGAATTATAGAGTGCAAAAGCAATGGACTAAGTTGTACCTATGGAATGTAAACCTCAAAAGAATCATTTTAAGTAACATAACGTATAGAAAAACAAGACTCTTGTAAGTACAGTAGATGCAGAATGGAATCTAGAAGAGGAAATAAAACGATCCCACCCATCTTTACAAGCTTAGGGTATCAAATAAGATACAAAAACCTCATTCCCGTGTATATAAAAAAAATCCTTTGGAACTTATGTGATTCGGTCAGTAATTTTGCTATATTGCAAACTGAAACTTCATTCACAGACCACCTTAATTACCCCGACCCCTCTGGAAGGCAAGCAAGCTTGCATTTGACTGAACCTTTAACATATGCAGAAAAATTAAAGATCAAATCACTCTTAATGAAAGTAAATTCTGAAAGTAAATGATCAAAATGAAAGTAAATGCTGAAAGCTTCTGTTAAGTAGCGTGATTATTTATGATTACTTAATATAGTTTTGACAATGCCCTAGGAACTCCACACACTTAATTCCAACGACAAGCCTCCCTGAAATTGGCCCAGCATCTCAATGTATCTTAGGGTCTTAGGTTTTCTCTACTGTACTAAAGAAAATTTACAAGAACAAGAATTTAGGCATAAACTAGAGCAGCCAATAGTATAAGATCTAATCCAAGATACAAGCATATATAGAAAATGAGAAACTACAAAACATCCAACACACAACTCAATAAATCGTCGAAGCAAAATCCCAAGGAAATGAAGTCAAAAGCGAATCTCTACAACAAATACCCAAAGCCGAAGCCAGAAACAATTCATTAGAAGCAATAAGCACTGCGACATTAGAAAATCAGATGATTCCGTTCATTCAGAATCAAATCCCACCACAAGCATCACTCAGCCATCATCGAACCGCCATACAGGTCATAACGAAGTAAAAAATAAAAAACACTCAACAAATTGCGAAATAAATTATTAATTATGAAGTTAAAGAACACAAAAACAATGACATACCTCAGTGGATAAGAGGTCCGAAACAAAAACAGGAAATTGGTATTCAAAAAAAGGATGGATACTTAAAAACTCGAAATTGCTGGAAAATCTCTCTTTGCTGTAGATAGGAGGCCTTAACAGCTCCCTCCCAGTCTCTCTCTCTCTTCTCTCACTCCGTCTCTCTCTCTCTCCTCTGATCTGCTGACAATAATGGAAGAAGGTTGTTCTTTGTTGCCACTGTGCAGCGAGAGACACAGTTGGAGATGGAGAGCGGCTTTAATTATTTCGGATGTTTTACTTTGAATCAGCTTAGTCCCGGTTTTCGGGTTGACCCATACAGTGACCGGGTCATCTTCGGTTTATGAATCGCTCTTGCAGAAGGTTGCCTTATATCCAATATTAATGTAAACTAGTGTTCCACCCGTGCTATGCACGGACCAAAAATTTGTTATCGTTTATTTACTTTTTTAATCGCATATATTCACATAATTTTTGCCATCTTATACTAAGGGGTTTAATTGCAATAATATATATCATTAAATCACAGTGAGGTTTATTTAGCTCATCGTACATAATGTTGTTATTTGTAGCGTATTTTTCGTTTAAGATTTTGATATATTTAACTACACGGTTGCAGAGTTAAAATCGCAAAGAACAACAATAATGATGGGATAGAATAAAAATATATAAATATTGCGTTG
>JAYDZE010576822.1:0-11445 GCA_034509125.1 Monilaria moniliformis
TTGAAAATTGTGTATTGTTATTAGTAAATTATTGTTGTTGAAAAATTGTTATTGTTGTTGGAAAATTGAGTATTGTTATTGTGAAATTGCGTAATTTTGTTGCAATTTGACTATTGTTGGAAATTTTTGACATAGTGTTTGGTAATAGTTATTAGGAATATTATAATGGCTAGTTCTTTAGAACGAAGTGGTCAATTGTTCTGCGGCCCAGAGGATCCATCGATGTTATTTTTACAGCGAAATCATGTTTCTCGGAGGATTTGGGCAGGCCAAGAGCTCAAGGCTTTGCAAGTCCATAGATACGAGAACAAACTTTGGGATTGTAAACCCATTCATCAGCGGGTTGTGGAGTCATTGATGGGTTTGGATTCAGCGGTTTTTTAGCTTGTGGGAAGCCAAAAGACGTCGATCATCACTTGATCACCGCTTTGGTTGAGCGGTGGAGACCAGAGACCCATTCATTCCATCTTCCGACTAGTGAGGCGACAATTATCTTAGAAGATGTGTAGGTACTGTGGGGTCTCAGAGTTGATGGGTTTGCTGTGACTGGGGTGAATTTGAATTTGAAGACTGATGCATGGATGCATGAGTGTCATCGCCTATTGGACTTCACCCCTCGCGAGACTGAAATGAAGAAGGTTGGTCTTTCTATAGCTGCACTGACTAATAGGATGAGTGAGCCTCTAGCACATGACCTCGATGGCGAGGTTTACCTCCAGCGTGCACGTATGTATGTGCTCGTTTTACTAGGAGGGTTGATATTCCCCGACGGCACAGGTTGTAAGGTGTCATTGATTTATATGACATTGTTAGAAGATATCGATGTGGCTTCGCAATATAGCTGGGATAGCGCAACACTGGCCGTGTTGTATCATAATCTATGCGAAGCAGCCTGTGACTAGATGAAGGATATTGGTGGCCCCCTAGTGCTTCTACAGCTCTGGGCCTGAGAACGAATTCCTATTGTACAACCTGAGTTTCTATATCCTCATATCCACACCGAATATACTGTTGGTGCATCCACGTAAGTAGAGTAGATTACTTATTGTTTATTGTTTATGCATCATATCTTGTAATTATTGTGATTTTTTTTTTTTGGTATTGTTGGGTGGAGTGGCCCTATGCGTTTGACAAGATCTCCCCAATATAACACTGAGCACTATCGGGAGAAATTGACACGATTACAGCATCAGCAGGTACATTTATGTGTTTTTTAATAATTTATCATTACGTTAAGTTATCATTCATTTTTACATCCGAACTTTTTTCTTTTTTCAGTTTATATGGCAGCCTTATAGTGTCAGTGGACGTTGTCGTATTTTTACGTTGCTGGTGAGACCTGTTAGAGGGCAACCACATTCCTTATATGTTAGCATATCGTGGAGCTGTATGAGCCGCATAGAGTTATGCGGCAATTTGGATTTCCGCAGCATATTCCCGAGCTCGAGACTACGATATTCATGACTACTCATATGAATGTGTCTCGTCGTGAAAAAATAGGAAATGATTGAACTGCCGAGCATAGCAAGTTCATTGATAATTGGGATATGCGACATCAGCTGGTGCAACATGTAATAGATGACCTATCTGGGCGAATGACACAGGAATACGTGAGGTGGTATATGTTCATCACTGTTACATACATCACCCAGCCTTACGTACAGTCACAGTCTAGATTGCAGGAGTCTGCCTTATCGCGGCATTATGAGGTAAGTTTTAATTTTGATTTGTATATATATGTTGTCTCTTTGCTTATTTTGAATAACTTTTTTTTAACAGTTCGAGACACTTACTCGCATATATCACAAAGCGAGTCGATCCGACTGTTCGCATCTTGACATACAGGAAATCCTACAGATGGCCGGGGATGCTCTAAGGAGCTGTGGTAAGGGTGGTCGTATTGACGAACCTTCTTTTCAGCGTACGCAGGTCGATACATCGATGCCTTTTGTTGAGAGAGCTCAGTGTACTTGAAGAAGAGGTGTCAGAACAGGTGGCCACGGAATGTTACGCGATTGGCAGTCACAGCAGACACAACCTCAGCCTCAGTTCATGCCACCCCTGCCCCAATCTAAGTTCGTGCCTCCCCCGCCCCAGGGATAGGAGCCTTGGACAGTCGAGTAGACATCTTCCCGGGGATGGGAGCGCTGGCCAGTCGAGCAGACATCTTCCCAATGATGGGAGTATTGGCCAGTCGAGCAGACATCTCACGAGCTGTGGACATTACACAAAGGATCGGTTGATTCATATTTTCCTGGTGTGCAGATGGAGTTTGTTGAGGAGGTCGATGAGGATGATGATGAGGATGCTGGTTTGGAAGCTATTCCAGAACCACGACATTCACCATCTGCAGGGTCAAGCGTCAGGCGTATATTGAGGGGCGTTATTTCATGAAGTTCGAAACGAGATAACAAAGGCAAAGGTCCAATCAAATACACTCCTAGTGCCTATAAGTAGCTAGTTTGTTTGTTGTTATGGTATTGAGGATTGTTTGAATTTTCTGTTTGGTTGGTTTTCTTGGCAGATTGATTGTTGTATAAATCGGAGAAACTCTGTCCAATTTTCTACAAAACAATAATACAAATCAAATTATATAATATTTTCCATAAGGTTTCACATATGTTTATTGAGTTCTCACCCACTTTTAATTACTTTTTATTGTTAGGGAGAAGAAAAGATTATGAAAATGACAAAGGAAAATGTTAAATTTTAGGAAACAAGCAAACAACAATAAAATGGATCAAGTACGTCCCATGGTGCAGTTTCTTCTGTCATGGCCAGTCTCGCCACAATTTGTGCAGCGTCGGGATGCTCTTGGCTGATTGGGCTCACGCATATCCATCTGATTTGGTATTCTGCCTCTTCGGTAACGACCACGGGATCGAGGCAATAGCCACTCGGGGGAAAATTCTAAGGTTCATTCACTCTCATCCCAATAATCAGGGTGTCTAAGTGGATTGAAGAATCCAGAATATTATTCCACAACAACATCTTTGTGATACACACTATTAACGAGATCAAATATATCATCACCTTGATCTCGCTCTACAGCCGCCACGTGTGAACAAGGTATTCTCCACATCTGCCACTTTCCACAGTTACACTTTCCTTTCATGTACTCCACCGTGTGAGTATTTCCACATTTTCTGGCAGCTCGTTGAAGAGTTTGGACCTCGTAAATTCCTCATTGTATGTCACATCGGCTGATATGATGTCTTTGTCCTCTCGCGTCATTCTCATTCACTTTCTTTTGTGCCCAGGGGGTCAAGTCACCTTGCCAATGTTGCGCTTCTGTGGTTCTGTAGATGAACCATTCTATTGTTCTCCACAACGTTATATCAATGCAAGCTTTGATTGGTAGTTCCCTTGCTCCCTTCAACACATTGTTGTAGCACTCCACCATGTTCGTCGTCGCCTCTCCCCATCTACGACATTTGTCGTATGCCAGGGACCACTTTGCTTTATCTAACTCTTGAAGGTACCTCAAAGCCCCTTGGCTAATATTTGCAAGTGTGCATCTTCGCTTCGTAAACTTGCGCTTCTGTGTTGCAATGCCCATTGCCCAGACCATATTATTCACATGTATGCCCTTGAACGTTTGCAACACGTTTTTTCTTATATGCACCAAGCAATATCTGTGATGGGCTTGTGGTGGTTGCTGCCATAAGTCGGAATTCATAACATTTATGATTCTGTGGTGCCTGTCAGATATTATGCACAACTCCCTATTACCAGTTGCTACATAAACTCGAATTAGGCCCATAAACCAATTCCAAGACTAATTTGTTTCTTGGTCCACAATGGCATATGCAACAGGCAAACACTTCTTATTAGCATCGAACCCTACTACAATTAGTAAATACATAGGCGCACACAAGACGCGCCTTGCCCCGCATGTTGCCACCACAGCTAATCAGCGTCGCGCGTGCTTCATAAGCGGATGTTGTGCGACTGGGTTTCATTTGAAGCAATTTTTTTTTTTGTTGAATAAATCTGATTTTAATTAAATTTTTTCCTTTTCAACGGCTACCCCAACTTTAACTTCTTATTTATTTATTTGTATATTCTTTCTTCCCTCTATAAATATACTCCTCATCTGACTTCATTTCACACAATTTTCTTCATTCTTCTTCAATTTGTTCACAATATTCTTCATCCAATTTTTTAGCAAATTCCACTAAGTCTGCTTCGCACTACCCATCGGAGTTACGAGCATTTCTTTCAAGCCATGACTATAATCCCTACAGATTAGGGATCGATCGGATCAAACCATATTTCTTTCCCAACTTTCATACCGTTCTAGCTTTTGCCCATTACAATTCCCAATCGTCGTAAATGTCTTCTCAATGTCCCGGCTCCTCTGCGTGTCCTCAAGCTCTCAACATGCTCCAACTCTCCAAAGAAGCGACGCATCCCACTCGCGAAGTCCGAGTTACCTACTCGATTGGCGAAGCTAAGATGTTGTTCCAAATGTACGGGGATATCTTCGAAGACCCTATCGTCGCCAACTCTCAAAAGGCTTTGACTTTTTGGGAGAAAATTACGGAGAGCTACAACATTGTACTTCATTGAGGCTCATTTGTCCGCAAATCTCGTGCACTCTATGCCCACTTTGAAAGATTGAACCCGTAAATTAATATATTATACGGCCTCTACAACAACGTCGATGCATAATGGAGAAGAGGGTCAAGTGAAGCAAACATTCTCAAAGAAGCACTCGATATTTTTGAGTGAGAGAATGACAAGCCTTTCAAGTTCGCATCGACTTGGGAAACAGTGTCACACTACCAAAAGTGGTTGGGTAGCGGCGGTTCGAGCAGAGCAAAGAGAACAAAAAACACCTCCTCTAAACAATACACCTCAAGCAGGGATGGCAAAGCCCATTCTAAGCGACGACGCGTGTGGGAGTGTCGGTGGGCAGTCCAGTTGCAGTCGTCCGATCAGACAGAGGAAATATAAAAATTGAACGGCATTGCTTTGTGGGCTTTATATGCCAAAATATTAAGTAGAGACACGTCTAACATGGACGAGGAAGAAAGAGAATTGTGCCGCCAGTTTTTGCAAAGCCTCAGGGAGAAATTAGGAATTGAGGATTAATTAAGTTGGAACTTTTTATTTTTATTTTAATTAAGTAATTTTATGATATGAATTATATAATTTTGATTTTAATCATGTAATTTCGATTTTAATTTTATGTAATTTATTTTATTTTAATTATCTAATTTTCGGAGTTAATGAAAATCGTATTTTTAATTAAATCGCATATCAATTTAATCACAATGTATTATTGTAAATTATATGAAATATTTTGTTTTTTTAGAAAAATAAGCATCGAGACAAATGTATTATAATTGTATTGTGCTCCATAATGCTCAATGATTGTGGAAGTAAGAGCACAAAATATTTGTATGTAAAAGTAAGTGTGGGACTCAAGCACTATAGTTGTGTTGTATTCCATAATGCATGTCTATTATTCATGCCGTGAAGTTACAATTTCCTTATTGTGATTATTGTCATCCACGAACATTTTAGCAAATAGCAATGCACATAATACACTGAACATCGTTATGAATGATCAGATTCTATAAGTATATGTATCTTCAAAACCTTATAAATGTTATATCAGAAAAATGTTTCTACATTCCTTCGGCACATGCTGTCAAGCTATGTTGAGCGAAGAACCCTGATGTTAACGATGATTAAATGAGACTAGTGCAGCATTCACCCTTTCTTGCAAAGCTAATGAAAGTATAAAAGAAACAGTTACACAAACAACTTCTCCACTTTCTTTCTCATTCTGCTTGTATAGATGTTGATTATATCCTGGTTCCAGTCAAAATTGGAAATATAAAAACACAACAAAGAGGTCAAAAACTTGTTTATGGATGGGAAATTCTTGTAGAGCTTGAACTTCTGTCTATAAGAAACTGCAGTCATTTATAAGACAAAATAGCTGTCTTCAGTCATCACTCTTACATCTCTTCTCCCGCTTCTCTGTTGATCGTTTTGCTTTTCTAGATTCGGCATCCTGTGTTTAGGAAATAAAATCATAGTTAGTATTTCTAGAGAAGCTAAAAATCATTCTGTTGCAACAGTATTAGGGAGCTTTTCTTCACCTGTCTAGGTCTCTTCTTCTGTTTCAAATGTCCTTTGCCCTTTTTATTTGGCTTCTCCGATTTCTGATAGGATCCTTATGTTTAGCATGTTAAATTTTGCAAAGATGGTAAAAATAAAACATATCCATGAATAATAGTACCTGTCGAGAAGCTGTAGTTGGGGCATCATGTTCAGAGTACACCTCGCCCTCAATTTCTCCTCTCTCATTTAACATGAGCTTAAGTCTCCCTTCTCGAAGTAGTTTCTCAGAGCGGATGTGCTTCTGGAGACAACAAAAAGTATGGTCTTTCAACACTAAGAGCATGTATAGAGCTTACTCAAGTCGAGCAGAACACAACACAATGCAAGATTGCGGGATGAAAATAGAACATGATTGAGGAAAAAGTTAACGGGCTAGGATGCAAAGTAATGTCAAGACAAGGCTTTCAGCTGGAAAAATCTAAGATAAACATTAAAGGTTCATCTGATATTGAGTAAAGCCACAATAAACATACTTGCCTTGGAGATGAGATGAGCCTTTAAAGTCTCCTCTGATAAGCAGACTATCCTAGGACAAAGCCTGCATTTAAAAACTGACTTATGTTTTAGAATACAATCTGCTGTATCAAAGTCAGTTTCATCCTTTTTGGGACTATCCAGAACTATGGCAGGTAAACTGTTTCCTTCTCCGCCAGGAAAACTTCCTATAATGTTTTGGCTGCTAATTTGAGCTGCCGTGTCTTCATCACTAGTAGGTAAACCTGCAAAGATCAATTCATTTGTAGCAACAGGACAAAAGAGTATTCTAGAATTCAGTGCTCTTGATTCAAAATTTCTAATATTGAGGAGCACTCGTCCAAAAAAATTCATTATAAATGAACTCTCAGAATGTAGCATGATATCCACATAACATTTTTGTGAATTTAGACAAAGCAACTTTTAGAAAGAAAAAAAAAAGTTGAGAATACTGGAAAAATGAAAAGGAAAAAAGAGTAAAAGGTTAGCCACTTTTTTAACTGAATTTATATTGCACAATGAGATACATGTGTAACTAAAGCATAACCACTAGTGGGCAATGAGCATAACATAAGCATCAAACACATGAGCCACAATAACTAGTAGCATTAAAACCATAGTTATTGCTGATAATTTCAGCATTAGATAAGTCAAATAGAGGAGAACAAAAAAAAAGGATAAACTGTCGAAAGGCATGAGAAGGATAAATTTATAAGCACCACAAACCAATTAACTATCCATGCCAAAAACAAGATTACATTTATGCACATGTTGAACTTAAATGTGCTTTTACAAAAAATTCAAACCTGATGAGTCAAGATTAACTTCGTTAACTGAGCTGTCCTCGCTTTCATAACCTGAAGATCAAAGAAAATGCATCAAGACATATTTGCAGCATCATGGGTTCCAACTCAAGCCTAGAACACCATATATACTGGCAGTGAGGAAAAGAGTAAAAATGATTAAAGTAAATTTATATAAATTAAGCAATGTTCATTGATGTACTCATCTAACTACCAGATGCTTGATTAGCAAGGGTAAAAAAAAATTCAAATCATACAGATTTTAAATGCTTCGGAAAAGTTCACGGACCAGAAGAAGAAGAAGCTTCTCCCTTCTCTCTCACATCTGAAGCAACATTTTCTTCTTCTTTATCTCCATTTGCTTCTTCTTCTTCTTCTTCAATATCTGTGTCATCAGTAGCTTCTGCCTCCACTTCAGAGCCAGACGAAGACGAGGAAGATTCTGATGCGGCATCCTTATCACCATGTTCATACCTATAGAATCGCCTTTTTATCATAATTATATCCTCTTGTTCTCACCGCTGCAGAAATGAAGAAATGACTGCTGCGCGGTGAACATCAAATTTAATGTACAAGAAATCCTAGCAACAAAAGAACAAGCACTATGATAATATCTTCTGTTGACAGCATTCTATCTACAAGTATCATATTGACAATGTCAATTCACAACAGTTTATCAAAATTTTACAGTCTTCTGCTCAACTATTACCAACTACTTCTGATTCAGCTTTAACAGCAAAATTTCAAATAATTTTCAATTTATTACGCTATCCTGTTCTTTTCATGTAGCAAACAATCAAATAGGAAAAAGAAAATTAATCACAATCGCCTGGTTAAAGAGCCAAAATAAGATGCCAAATTACACAAAGACACGCCCCCACATAGATTGCATAGAACTCACTAGTTCTCAATCCAAGTTCACAAAATTTCCAGAAAAAATAAATTTTGGTTTCCTCAGAATAACTGACATTTCCAATGAATGCAAGACAACAACACACATACAGATACGCACACAGAGGGGAGAGAGAGAGAGAGAGAGAGAGAGAGAGAGAGAGAGAGAGAGAGGGAGGGAACCGTGAAGGGGCGGAAACGGCTGCTTGTGAGTTGTGATGTGGCGCTGGGAGGAAAGGGAGGAGGGTTTTGGCTTGAAACCTATTACAGTCATCAAGTATCAAAATTTGTACGAGGGTAGTTTTGTTTGGGTGCAAATTGCAATTGACAACTGTACAAATTTATGTATTTATAAAAATTATTTTGATCTCATTTAACGAATTTTAAATTAACACTGCCTAGTTTATGAGTTCGTGAACTCATTAACATATTCTCCAGCCAAGGTCAGCTTTTCTTTATTCGACCACAAGTCACTTTATTTTATAAGTTAAAATATATATTTACAACACATTACATATTTTATTTTAAAATGATAATATTGGATATTTTTGAAAAAAGTGTTACAATTACAAATAAAATTATAATAGAAAAATAGATTAAGAATGATATTTCTTTAATTTATTTTAAACTTTAATGCCTAAAATAATTATCAATATATCCATATTCATCGTAAATCTGATGAAAAAAATGATTTTAACACTCGTTCTTGTCTCAAATTCGTATAGTAATATTCGTTAAATACCTAAATTCATTTAAATTTATAAGTAAAATTATAAAAGTTGTTACAATAATTGGTTATCCATCTAAAAAAGCACAGATCAAATAAATATTAATAACAAATAGTATAATTAATAAAATATTAAAACACAGCTAATTTCGATGAGCATGTTGATTAATCTTAGAATTTATATATTCATATATGTCCCAAATATACATTCTAAGAGCAATTTTACTATCTGTTTTTCTCCCAAATCCTATAATAATAATAACTAATTAGTCAAACATATGTAAATATAATTTTATTTGGATTTCAATTATGAAGTCTCATGAAAAATTTACGCACAGTTCCAAATTATAAATTTGCACCATTTAATTTTGGAAGTTTTGAGAATATAAAATAAATAAAATAGGAATAGAGGATGCAAATATCTGATAATTACTTGAAAACGTAAATATCATTTATTTATGTTTTCAATGGGTGAACTCTCTGTACTCATAAACTAAGGAAGTTTTATAGAATATTAAATAAATAAAAGTTATTAAAGATGCATTAAGAATGCAAATAATGAGTGTTTAAGATAAATGCAAATAGTGCATGCATGATATGTTATGTAGTCACATGAATTAAGGTGGTGTCTCTAGTATGTAATTATTTTATTATAGAATATATAATTCATATATGCCATACACTCGATTAAAATGTAATTTTACAAAAATTTCATGTAAAGATGTAGATTAATGTTTGGATCATTTTTTGACACTCTTATTTTTTTAGGGGCCGACACGTGTATTAGAATTGAGATTACTCTATAACATTGCTCAAAAAGGTGATGCGTTGGCGGAAGTATACTCATTTGAAAAGGATCGGTTCTCAGCAGATATCCAATTTGACTCATAGTATGAGGACTCTGGTCAGATCTTGGCTTTCAAGTGATAAATGAGTTTAAGTTGCTTTAGGCAACTCGATTTTTGATTGTGAACATAAAATAAATTGTTCACATGCCACGTTGGGCTCGAATAGTAAAGTAAGAAATAAATGTGGTTCACGGAATTTTATGACATCTGATTCGGTCAAAGATGTATTGAGTCATGACAAAAATAAGACTATACCCTTCTTCTTCTCCTCCACATATCCCTTCTCAATGCTTATCCTGAAAATCATTTGAAATAGTGGGCAGAGTACTAATGTGATCAGTGAGGGTAAAGTCACATTTCTTAAAACATTTCATTTCAAAGAATTTAGTGAAATCACATGCATATGGTGGAAATTATAGCAACAGTTTGAATAGAAAACAATTACTATAATTCTAAATATTTTTTTGAGCCTTAGTTCCTTACTACGCATGTTTATGGTGGTGTTGTCACTGCTTCGTTGCTAACACGAGGAGGATCCTGCCGAGTTAGCCCAAGGTTAGGTTGGACTTCTTTCACTAAGTGCACTACAAGCACTACAAAAAAAAACGCGAAATACCGAGCAACGGTTAGCGAGCACCGGGTGTGCTCGCAAATTACCGAGTACTTTACGAGCACTTAGCGAGCAAATATAATTTCGTCAGAGAAGGGGAAGATTTAGGAGACACTAGCGAGCAAACACGTGTTCGGCAAATTACTGAGCACCGTCGTGCTCAGTAACGATAACAATTAGCGAGCACTGAGTGTAGGTGCTCGTAATATTTGACGCAAAAAATTATGCCAAAAAATTGCGAAAATATACTGAGCACCTGCGGTGCTCGGTAATGTAAATGCGGGAAAAATCTTACACTTTTTTTGGTCGAAAAATTAGGCGGGATGTGCTCCCGCGCGAAGAGAGAGATTACCGAGCACCATGTGCTCTGTAAATTGTTGAAAACCTGCATCGAATGTTATTCCAATTTCTTGACCTTTTATTCTCTTTTTTTTCCAAGTCATTTCCCATTCTCTCACCAGCCATTTCCAACCATTTCCCCTCTCTCTCGCCATTTCCCCTCTCTCTCTGCTTTGACGACTGCATGTATTCGAGCCTCCGCGGCGGTTCACTCTCCAATCGCTGCACCGTCGCCGACTCATTCTCCTTCAGCAAGCCCTACCGCTCCTAAGAAGTTCACCCCTCCCCCTCCCACCACCGTCAAACCGCCTTCTCCGCCGCGCCATGCAGCAGTCTTTCCATCTCCGTCTGTTGCCTTGCCGCCGTCGCCGAATCTGGCTCCACATCCCTCTGGAAGTGGCGCCGCTGTTAGCAGATTAGGGTTTGCAGCCGCAGCCACCGATTTCTTAGCCGTTGCTATCATGGCATAGGTGCTTTAATTATATTGCCGTGTTTTATAGTAATTGCTCATCTATTGTTCACTCTTTAAATTTTTCATTATCAATTAATTGACAGTGTATCTATTTTTATTCAAATTTGGATGGACGAATATTGTGATTTATATTCCCGTTTGGT